>JAKLNC010000173.1:8604-64206 GCA_022813145.1 Barbatosphaeria neglecta | reverse complement strand
TTTTGGGCCTTAACAGAACCACGTTATACCTCCCCTCCGGCCTGTTTTTTTTCCCCCCCCCCCCGCCGCCCCCCCCCCCCCCCCCCTCCCTCCCCTCCGATCATATCATATCATTAGCATAGTGCGTATCATAGAAAGTATCATATAGGTACAGAGTACAAGTACAAGCCGAGCAGGTAGGAGGAGCCACTGTCACATCCACATCCACATCCACATCTAGCCAGCCAGCCCGGCGAGAATGACGCAGCAATTATTCCACCAGACCAGGACAGCCGCCCCCCCCCCCGTCCCTTGCTAGCCCTGTTCTGAACGTCTGCCCCTTGCTGGGAAACCGGGCGGAAGCTCCCCCTAGTGCAAAGCAGTAGTGAGGCGAACGGCAGCGAGTGGATGTGAGGGCCACCGCGGCACACGGATCGCGGATCGCGGATCAACGTTGGATCGAGTCGGCACCTTCTATCTAGCCTACGAGTACGAGTACTCCTGGGCTAGGAGAAACAAACGTTCGCCGCAAGCCTCTTTCCTGCTCGGTAGTTTGCTCCCACGCCTCCGACGAGGCGTCACGAAGCCCCGAGAAGACGACGAGGCGGTGAGGCGATGGGACGAGACGACGAGACGACAAGAAGGCGAGAAGGCGTGATTCACTCGAGGAAGGGGAGCCCCGGTGCCGAAGTCCGTCCGTCCGGCCACCCACCCACCTGTCAGTGTGTCTGTCTGTCTGTCTGTCTCTGCCGACGGCAGTGCGTGAGGACGACTAACGGCATCCTTCGGGGCGCGAGTGGGCCGACGCGAGGACTAGACCGGCGGACGAGAAGCCGGGAGCAATCTATGCGAGACGACGATACCCGACAGCAGCAGGAGGAGGAGCCTTCTACCAAGTACATCAGTGAGTATGTACAGGCATGGAGGGCCCTGACTTCTGCCCTGTATCGAGAACCAGCCGCCCAGTGCAACCCTGAGAAGGAGCCTACACCGCCGGTACTCCACCGTACGGTAGTAGCGGTGGCAGTAGCGGTGGCAGGGCAGTAGCAGCAGTAGCAGCAGTAACAGCAGTACTGCAACTGAGTCATTTACAAGGACCTACTTACTACATTAGCGCGTACGGAGTACTGCTCGCCTCACCTCAATAGGTTAGGCAGGTAGATACCACATCTGCCTACCGGGTAAGACGAGGTCCTGGATGCTCGAGGTCCTTAGGCTGAGTAAGGGAAGGAAGCAGGACAAGGGCAAGGGCCAAGGATGGATGGATGCGGAGCCTCGCGCCTAAACGCAAAGGCATAATCTGGGAAATGGCACCAGGTGGCGGACGACAGGGTAACGGAGGATTGCCAGCTGCTGCCGCAGTGGCACTGATGGCTTCCTTCTTCCATCTGGGCGGGGACGTCGCGTTCCGGCTGCCGTTAGTACGTCGTACTTGCTTCCTCTTTTACTTTAGAGTCCTCTGTCCCGTCCGACCATCCCTTGATTGGTAATCCAGAGGATCTATCTGGCTTTTGTCTCTCTCATTTTCTTTTTTGCTGGGCCTCATCTTCGTCCTCTCTACCGGGAGGAACAGGAGACGACTAGGGACGGGACAATCTGCATTGCATTCAACTTGAGGCCAACGCTATGGGGGTCAACTTCGGTACGAGCAGCTCTCTAGACGGGCTGTACACCGTACGCATGATGAACGCATTCGTAATGGGGCCGTTGTAATGGGACCATCCCTCTCTCTCCCGTTGCTACCTACCGTGGGTGGCTTCCTTTCCGGCAAAGCCAGCCGCTAGCTGCCTTAGCTAGCGAGATAGCCTAGGCCGGGGGGCAAAACAGATCAGATCAGATCAAGCCAACCCAGCCCAGACCAAACCAGTCCATATCAGAACTTACTACGTCAGGCCGGACCAGGAAAAAGCAGGTAATCCGCTGGAGAAATGCCGAAATACCGACGACGTACGGACCTACTCGGTACGCGCAGCCAGAACTGGGGATGACTAGCGAGATGACGGTGGGCCTACCCGGGCTAGAAGAGAGAAGGAAACATTGAAACTTGAAACATCTCGGCATGCAAGTATTCATGGGGGGAACAGAGACCTTTCCTTCTCCAGCCTCTCGTCTCTCTGTCTCTCTCTCTATCTCTCAGGTAAGGGGGGAAGGAAAGACGAGGCTGGACCGGCAGGACCGGGGGGCGGAGACTGATTCACGCCCGCGCGGTAACCCAGTAACGATACTCAGTAATCCGCACATAGTCGGTGAAGGAAGGGAACAGCGTTGATCCCTGTAAACCTGTACAAAGGAAGCACGGTCGTGCCCTCTCCCGCAAGCCTCGCCGCAGATGACCGAACTGCTAGCTCATAGCTCGCCTTTTGCTGCCCTTGTTCTCGTACTACTTCCCCTCCACACCCCCCGGCATTTGGCTGAACTGAATACGGAGCACGGAGCAGCAAAAGAGTAAAGAGGGGCCAAAAACAAGTTAGCGGGGCTACAATCCATCGAAGGGCAACCCCATGACCAACTCAAGGCGGCAGCCGTTTTATTTTTTATCTCAAATTTTTTAAACAAGAAGATGTGACAAGGGCTTATCATGCACTACCACGTCAGCGTCGAAGCGAAGCGACGCGAAGCGAGCCAGCGAGCGAGCGCTGGCCCTGACTCCGATCCCTGTGCCCTGTGCCCTGGTCCCCGACCCTGGCCCTAGCTCCTAGTTCCTCCTGGCCCTAGCTTTTCTCTCGTACCCACCCCGGCTCGCGGACCCTGGCTCTGGTCTTGGCCCCTGTCCCCCACCCACCCAGCCTCGGCCGCGCCCGTTCGTTTCAATTCCTCATTTTCAACCAGAGGACGGACGGAGAGGAAGGGAGTTGAGATAGCGCCGCAGTTATGCCATGGGCTTGCCGTGGGCCTTACCCACAGCCCAACGAATGGACAAGGGGCTGGGAGGCCTCTTTTGGGGGAGAATTATCTTCCAAGTGCTATTATTAAGAACTAGTGGGGAGAGAGACGAACGAGAGAGAGGGAAGGAAGAAAGAAAGATGAGAAAGATGAGGCGTCCTGCAACAATCTCCCCGTTTTCCCGTCTGCTCGTCGTCCCCTTTTTCGGCGCCTTCGATGGGAGCTCGTGCCGCAGCTACAGTAACCCTCCTTCGGCCAAAAAGGCCAAGCAAACTGCTCAAGCGTGTTTGATGCGTACTGAGACCCCCAACCCCGGCAACTAGCCCCTGTGCGAAGAAAAAAAAAAGTGCAACTTGCCCAAAAGAGCTTGAGGCGAGACGGTTGGTTGGCCCGGCACGTACGCCCTGGAAGAGCCGGCATTGGGCTATCCTTGTCTGTGTACGTACTGTATCAACCTGCTGTGCTCAGTACTCTGCACAAAATCCTCCGTAGCGCAGCCTGTACGCGCATGCGCACGGGGGAAGGGGGGTTGTAGCGTGAAGAAATTCGCAGCAGCGGACTGGGGCTTTGCTCTGCTCGGCTCTGCTGCTTCTGCTCTGCTACCGCCCGCCCGTTCTTGCCGCCTTTTCTTTTTCTCCTTTATACTTCTTTCTTTCACTTTTCTTTCTTTCCCTCCAACAACTGGCCTGCCCTGTATGGAGTATTGAGTAGCAGTCGCCAAAACGGGTGTGAGGGGTGTGATGGGTGTGCATGCGGACATTCGACAGCCCGTGGCAACCCCCTAGTCGCCCACCGCCCTTTCTCTCCCCCCTGCTCTGCTTTCCCGCCTTCTCCGGGCTGTTCGAGCTTTGTGTCTTTTACTCTCTGCCCATCGTCGTCGTCCCTCTCCGCCTCGATTAATTGTACTACCACCACCGTAACAGTATTCCGCACTCGGTATTGCTCAGTATTCAGGACTGTGCCTGGCCGAAACCCCTGTACGCTCCCCGGCCCCCCTCCCCGCGTGTGCACTTTCGCCGGTTTCACAACGCTCAGGCCGCCCGTCCATTGAAAGAAGCACCCAGCAGGCCTAGGTCGCGGACCCAGGTCGTGGGACCAATTGGGCAACCCAACCACGGACCGGCAGCTATGGGGAATGGGAATGGGGGTAGAAAAGTGGGAAAAGTTGAAGAGAAGGGGGGTTCTCATCCCCTCTCGAGCGCCTACGATCTCGATTGTGATTTTTTTCTCCGATGCGAGGCGGACTTCATGGTGCTTGGACTCCCCCCTTTTTTGACCCCTCTTATGTATGTACTAATGCTCCGTTTGTACATGTATGTATGTATAAACTATCCACCCCTGCTGCTGGCTGGTTATGATCCGTAATTAGCAGCCAACCCAGGGGTCTAGGTGCAGCAGCGCGTTCTGTTACCGTTCCTATTTCTGTCTAGCGACTTTTTTTACTTTTTATGCGGGACGTTGGGGGCGTTCCGAGACTGGCTACATATTTAGAACGCAGGTGAACCGAGGAGAGAGGGGGAGAAGCAAGGAGAGAAGAGCACAAAAGAAAGAGAGGGAGGTGTTGCGAGATATGGGTAAGAACGCGGACAGAACCTGCCGCTTCCGCCAGCCGAGAACCGGGTGGTTGGCCGAGCCTCGCCAGCCCGCCCGCCCCGGATGGAAGCACTTCCGCCCAGGAGGAATGGCTGGAGGGCCTGGTCGCAAACAGCTGCTGCAGCACGTGCGTGTTTAATCCTTAGGCGGACGGGACGACGAATCAACTCGACTGGCTGGCTGGGACTCGAACCAAGGAAGCATGGCTCATGGACGGTCCGCAGCCAGCCGCCGCCGCCCAATCGAGGCCCTCGATGCGAAGACCGTTGGATGGTGCGACCCCCTGGTAGTATTCGAGTCAGGTTTGGCCCGGCTTGGGCGCACGCCTCATTCGCTCCAGAAACTTCCCTGGCCGGTACGGGGGCGTGTATGGCTGCCGTGCCTGGTCGATAAAGGCCCGTCTTCTCATTGGCGCCGGGCCGCAGCTCCAGCCAGGACAGGCGCGAGAGGCCAGCCACTAACCAAGGGTCGACGTTGCGTTGTGCGACAAAGACCGTTAGAGGCAAATGCGGGTGCGCAGGCATGGGACGAGTATGTACGAGTACTGAGTACTGCCTCCGTACATGGTCGTCCGTCTGTATTGACAGGGCTTTTTCAATCCCGGCCCAAATGGTCATCGGGGCAATGTTGGCTGGCTACTGGCCGGCTGGCAAACCTGATCTGGTCTGGCCTGGCCTGACCTCACTGAAGCGAGCCGGCCGACGCGGCCGACGAACTGACCGCATGTTACCGCGCGAGGTACTAGACTTGTACCTGTCGGTACTTCACCTCTTCCCCTCATCCATCTCCTCATCCTCTCCCCCATCTAATAACTCTTTCAGCGCCCCCCCCTCCAACCTCTTCCTGGAACGTGCTGGACAGGCTTAGCTATGCAGATCAGATCCGCTCTCAGGGTGGACGTCATGCACATAGTACGCCACCTAGACACTGTGGCGCGTTTAAAAAAAAAAGGCGCGTTTAAAAATGGCATCGGCAGCCGAGATCAGCGGCCTGGGGACCAGCAGCTGCGGCACCCGCAGAAGCAGGTACGGACGGGGCCAAGAGGCAAAATGGCAACAGTAGCCGGGCTGAGAGCCCTGTAGCCGTGGCCCCCTCAGTCTCGCCTACCCTCTCCCTCCCGGAGGACGGGTGGAGGAAAGGCGCGGAGCGAGAGGCACAAGGGGGAAACGGGTGTGTTCCAGTCGAATTGCCAACATGCGCCTAATGTCCGACCTCTCAGCTATAGATTCCTGCCCGCTGATTGTCCGCTGTCGCTGCCGAGAGCCCTGCATGCGAAGGTGCATGCGAACAGGGTAGCCCCGAGATGAAGACGAAGACGGAGCGAGCAGGCGGAACGGGTACGGCGTGAATGGTTCTGGTGTGTGTGGCCGGTAGTGGCGGGCGGGACCACCGCCCACGTACTCCGTACTGAGTATAGGTACCCAGTTCGCAGAGTGGCCGATGGCTACAAGTCAGTAAAGCGCCAGGTGGCGTCCCGCCGTTAATGACGATGTACATGAGGCAAAAAGAAATGATGCAGTAAAGCCAGTCTTGCACATCCGCCACCCGTTATTAAGGTACAAATGAACTAAACTGTACTCTGCCCCCCCTGTCTATTCCGCCATCGCTAAGGCGGGGGCGTGTGGGCCAGCTTGTGTATGCATCTTTCTTTATGGCAAACACTACACGCTTGAGGAACGATCTTTCATCAGGAACTGCAGCTGCAAGGGGAGCAAGGAAAAAGCGAGATAGGTGGCAAAAGAAGGGACAAATAGGAAGAAATAAATGAGCAAGTAACAAAGAAGCAGGGAACGTATAAGGAGGCAAGCAAAGCAGGGAGAAATAGAAAGTACATGCCGTGTGCTGCCTCGCGTTGTCTCCTCGTTTCTCCGCTGCGTTCTTTGCCTTTCCGGCGGCACTTGCTATGACACGCAGATGATGAACAACCCTCAAGGGGCTCCCATAGGCGAGCCTGCGCGCGACAGAACAGCCAGGAGAGAGATACGTCGTCCTCTTGCCCAGGTAGGAAAAGGTATCTAACCTCCCCACCTCGGGAGCCTCGTCCATCCGTTCAGGTTCAACGGCCACCAAGATGCAGTTTGCAAAGTATGGATGTGCCCCTAACACTAGCTCCCTCCTCCCCGATCCCCATATCAGCACAACAGTTCATTCGCAAGGTGGGTTTCAGGAAAAAATGATTTCAGAAAGAAAAATATTAGCGTCGTTGCTTGATGTCCGTGAGCGTGTCAACATAGCCCCCATGCGTGATCATTTCCGTGTACCTAGCGTAGCTGCCTTGGCCGTCTCTATAAGTATGTACCTAATATTCATAAACACACCGCTGAGAAATGATAAGGAATGAAAAGTCGAGGAAATCAAGTGAGAAGAGGAGAATTGGACACATAGGGGAGAGAAAAGGGAAGGTGGAAGCGCAAAGAGGGACGAGACGACGTGACACTTGCTGACGGTCGGGGGGTATCTCTAGACATTATCCCGAACTTGCAAAGCAAAAAAGTGGACAAGGGGGCTGGTAGGTATCAAGGTATCTCGCAAGAAAAAGTACGGAGCGTCGCTGGCCCGTGAGAATGAAAGAAACATATTGTCGAAGAGGATTCCTTGCTCGATCGGTCCGGAGGCTCTTCCGTCGTCTGCCTTCTGTTATCTGTCCGAACGGGGGAGAAGGCTAGTTTGGGCCTGCTCGGCTCAATAGCGTAATCTTCCTTCGCCGCTCCATAGGCTCACCGGCCCTTGCTGTCACCCATACTGCGCCTCACTGGAGTTGCTGAGTGTAGACAGAGTTGCCAGGGTCGGGGGGCTGCTGTGAGTAAACGTTGGTGTCCCCTGACACAGGAGCCGAAGCTCCTGGAGGGGACGCTGATTGCTATAAGGGCCCTCCCACCAGCTGCGTCGCCCTTTCTCGACAGGCCGCAGGTGTAAAGCCGGTTCCCATCTTGTTGGCCACGACCCGCCACTTCTCGTTTTCGTAGTCCTGCAGGGCGGTCCGGAGCTTTTGGTCCTATAAACGTCATCCTCGGGTCAGTAAACGACTCGGCGCAGGCACGCAAAATACTCGAGAAACCCTCTTCGCAACACCCCGAGGAACCCGCGGTTGATAGAGTAACAGTAGAGGGCACAAGGGGCAAAACCAACCGTCTCGTCGGTCCATTGCGTCGTCTTTGCCTTAAGCTTTGTGCAGTAGCGCACCTGCAATGTCCCGCTGGACCGCCCTGGAAAGAAGTCGGCGATTTGTTTCCACGTCAAGCTCTTGTTTTCCTTTAGGTCGATGAGCAACTGGTCGTCCTCCGCCGTAAACTTCAGCTTCGGCCCTCTTGGCCGTGGTGCGGGTGGCGGCATGCCCGCCTGTCCCACCACGCTCGGTGCTCCGCCGCCGCCGCCGCTGCCGCCGCCGCCGTCATCTCGTCGCATCATCTTGGACGGTGGCCCCGTATCAGGAAGTCGGTGATGGTGGTGCGTCGGAGGCGGCGCCGCGGCTTGCGCGTAGGCGGAGCCCATCGGCGGCGGCTGCATTGACTCGAGATCGCCCTGATCAAGCTCCGACATGCCGGGCACGAGGTCGAGCTCGTCAGGCCGTGGCCGCTTCACGCCGCCGCCGGGAGGCTGCGTCGGCGCCATAGAGGGATACATTGGTGCGACAACGGAGTGGTGTGGTGGCCCCGGCGCGCCGTAGTGAGGCGGTCCCAGGTGACGAGCCCCCGGGTGGCCTGCCATCTGCGACGGGTCCATTAGGACCTGGTGGGGGTGATGGGCGGCCGGGTGGTGGTGCGACATGGCGTGGTGCGACTGGTGAGGGTGGTGCTGCTCCGGAGGTTCATGGAGTCCAGAGGCGCCCGCGTGGTGCAGCGACGCCCGGTGGTGATGCGACTCATAAGCGTGGGGCGGCTGGTTCTGCTCGCCCGGATGCGAGTCCTGTGGGGAGTACTCGACATTGTAGTCCGGTCCTACTCGGTAGTTGCCCGCCAGCGTGCCTCCGATACATGGGTTCCGCCAGAGCGAGCCGCTCTGGCTGGTCGCCGGGCTCTGAATGGAAAGAATTTGATAGACCTGGGCCCCGTGGGGCTACGCCGGAGAGTGCTGCTGCGAAAATATTGAGACGCGACCCTATGGGATGTCTCGCGGATGCCTCAGTTGCCCTGTGGGTGTTGTGAAGAGATACCGTTGCTAGTTGAGTAAGAGCCGAACACATGTGCCTCCGAACAAAGGAGCAGTCGGTGAGGCTCTCCAAAGGTGGGATGGCGGCGGCACTTATTCGATGGTTCTTCGGAAGTGGGGATGATGGGAGGGGGGGCGAGGGGGCGCGGAGGGTGAACGGTTCTGTGCGGTTTTTTGCAAAAGAAAAAGAAAAAAGAAAGACAGAAGAGCGGATGGCAGCAACCTTTAGCTGCAGGCGAGTCCTTCTAGCAGCTTGATGCTACCCCGAGTCCCAAGGTTGTGATCGTCTGATATTGGGAGGTCGTCTACTGTTGGCTCGGACTAGAACGTCTTAGTGCGTACGGGCCAAGCGGAGAACAACAAGTTAGAAGGGATGAAGAGCAGAGCGGTAGAATGGGCAGGAAGGCATTATATCGTCTGATCTTCGTTATCAGGTAGAAGGCCATGGGTGAGGGAGGGGCGAGGGCGACCATGGGCACGCGGATCGAGGGGCAAGGTACCTTAATACTTACTTTACCGTTTCCATCCAAGAAGTTAAAGCACTGTCCCGAGCTGGGGGGGTGGGTTCGAGTCCTGCTTGCCCAGCGACAGCAGGCAGCATAATCCGAAAATCTTATGCAATGGCCCAGTTGCCGGATATAGTAACAAGGGCCTGGCTCGAGGGAAGGATGCAACGAGGGGGTGCCATAACCTAGCGGCCAGGACGAGGGACTACTGAGTAGAGAGACAGGGCTTCTTGACCAGAACAAATTAACTGGCGACAGAGACGCCGGACGGGCTTCCCAAAAGAGGAGGCTGGGCGTGACGGGGTGGGCCAAAGGGAAAAGAGGTCTGGAAGAAGCATAGAAGAACACAAAACAGCAAGCAGCCGGATGGAGAATCGCAAGATGAAACGAGCCCTACCATGCCGCTGGGGCATGCCAGGCGAATAGCGAGAGCAAGCCCACGGCGTCTCCCTCTGCCAGGCCCCCTGCCGGGACCTGGGAAGAAGCCTTGTCATGGAGTGGTGGGCATAGTACAGGAGGGGGACCAGGGGTGCAGGAGGACGGGGGGCAGAGGGGGGGTAGTAGTGGTGGGTAGCTGGCGCGAAGAGACGAAGCCATCGGGGGGGGCAGCGCGTTGGAGCCGGTGGTAGGGGGACAAGTAGAGCGACGTACTCGCCCATGTAGGTGGTACTTTCGCGCCTCCCGGCCGCAAAAAGGGCGGGCAGGGTCCCGTCCTCGGCTGCTGGGGGTGGAGAAGGTGCTTGAGCAGAATGACTAGGGGGGTTGGCGGGGATGTGGTGAAGCACTTGTCCTCTTTGGTATGGTGGTTATAATATGGGAATATGGGCTATAATAGAACAGCCAAGCAAATACGCGGCTCCCATACGCCATAAGGCGGTGGGATGGCTCTTGCAAGAAGCAGCCACAACGAAGTTTAGTGAGCTGATTGCCGAACGAGGAGAAAAAGAAAAAGAAGAGGGGGCTGTGCGGGTGGTGCAGTGCAGCTGCTTTGACGACTAACCTCCTGCATCGCCTTGCCTTGACGTAGCCCCCGCGAAGCATAACTGCCAACGCGTAGAGGACGGAGCAGAGGAGCAAGGACGCCCAGGTCCAGTATCCGGTATCTGGGGTGACGTATCTTGCACGAAAACTCGTTGGAATCGCCAGCGAGAACAAAATAGATCCGGAGCGAGAAAAGCCAGTGTAGAACAAGGGAGGCCGAGCAAAGGCAGGACGGCATAGGCAACAGGGGCAAGACGGCACCGGGGGAGGGGAACTTACCCCCCACAAACAGCAGCGCAAGTTTGAGGCAAGTACTGACGGGCAGATTGGCACCTGGCGATGCGGATCGGAGTTCTCGCCACGTAAGGATGAACACTAGGCGTGCGAAAGGAGGCCGTACGGACTTATCCGTCTGCGTCAGGCGGGCTAGAGATTGGTATGCGCGCAGCTGATGGGATGCGGATAACACGGTCGATTTTGACCGGGTCTGACGCCTGTCGGAGGCCGTGCTCTTGGTGGTCTCTGGATGCAACCATTGCCGTTGGGAGAAAGGCTCGCGCAACAGACAACCAACGGGCCAACAACGCGTCCGAGGGGGTGGTAGCAATCCGTACTTCGTACACTGCTCCGCGGAGCGCTGGGGCTAGTGGCTAGTGGCGAGAGGTATCCTGTACTTGCAGCCCTCCCACGCTGTCGTAGGCTCAGTAACAGAAGAGACTCCCGGCACGCTGGGTCGCTCCCGAATGACGGTAAGCCTGTCGAGCGTCATTTGAGCAGAGAGAGGTGCCGCGGCCAGGAGGTGAGGATCTGACGAGCTGACCTGCTGGCGGTGGGCCGGTGAACTGGGAAACGTGGGAAGCCCACCGGAGCCCACCCAAAACCCACCGAGCCCACCGCCCCGCTTCGGCGACTCCAAGATTGCGCGATTCCCGTCATTTCACGCTGAAGGGGGACAAGGGGAAGGAGGCCCTGGGCACCCTGAGCTGCTTCAAGAACTTCCATCATGGCTTCCACCATGGCTTCCACGACGGATTCCACGGGCGCGGGTGCCGTCGCTACCTCTCCCGCGGTGCGCACAGATTGGCCGAACTGCGGCCGGCCAAGGCAGGCTAGCACCACCACCTAGGGAGGGACGGACTGGGCAGGAGGGAGAGGACGGGCTGGCTTGGATGGGCTGGCTTTCCTTTCTTTCCGTCTTCCGCCTCCCTACCGTCAGTGATAGTCCTCGCGTCGGCGGTGCTCCAGGGCTTGGCATGGTAAAATTGGGGCGAGCATGACGGAGGTGGGCGTTTTGGGGTGGGCCATCAGGGATCAGCATGAAGGCGGCGCGTTTCACGGAACCTGGCAATTAAAAAGGACATTATGCTGGCGCTGGCGCCGGAAGACAATCTTAACGTTTTTCGGGGGGTTTTCTAGAACGATTGAAATTGCTTCTAGCGCCGACGTGGGCGCGAGACGGGGATGGAGGAGCCGGGGCGGCGGCGGGGAGGTTGGCACGTTGGCGCTCGTGCGGTCCGTCCTGGGTTCCTGTGTACTCAATCGGGCTCCGGGCAACGTTTTTTCTCGAGCAGTAGCGACGACGGGGCGACGGGAGGGATGAAGGTTCACGGACGATGCAGGAGAAGAGAGGGAAAATGTTTTATGGAGGTGAACGGGCGTGCCCAGGCAGAGCGCGAGAGAGGGGGAAGGAGCAACGGCGGCTCAGGCAATTCCGCCCGCCAACTCCACCAACGCGGAAAGCGCGAGCGCCCATGCGGATACCGCGTCCAACACAGTACGAAGTACTTGACTTTCCTATGATCATCGAGTACCTGTACCTGCGTCCCCCTGTGCCGCCCACGGCCAGGTGCGCAAAATGACGGCTTCGCCTGCGACTATTGCGTCTGCGGTCTGTAAGAAACCGGGACGGGCAGTAGACGTTCGCTGAAAGCACCCCGTCTCGTCAGCGCAATTCTCTCTCCAAAGTTCGTCGGCCCAACTTGGTCCAGGACCGGCCACCCCTGCCCCGCCCATGCGCAAACCCATGCGCCTTTCGGCCCTATCTTAATTACCAAGTACGGCCTTCCCCAGATCGAGTTTGGCGGGCTGTGTGTGCCTGGCGTGCCTGGCGAGTGACAGCCCTTGACAGCCCTCCGAATCTCGCCAATGCGGACTTCTAGAAGCTGTGGAGCCCTCTCTCGCATGGAGTGCACTCCGTCCATATCCGACGAGGCGGGAGGTGCGAGCTACGAGCCATTACGGGCTAGGTACTCCGTACCCCAAGCGAGCCAAGTAAGTAATCTGTACTCCGTGCCCCCTACCTGGAGACATCACGAGGACGTCGTACTGTGTGGACGAGTGCAAGTATTGAGCACCTGCATCGGTGCAATCTCCCCCGTAACGGCGGCAGCTCCGGCTGGGACCAGATTCCTTGTTTTCGGTAACTTGCTGCTGCTGGCCTGGCATCTCCCAACGGAGGACGCCGAATGAACGCGTACGGGGTAGCGAGGCGAGTCGCGTCTGGATTTGGAATGCGTGTGCCTCTCTGACCTCTTGGGCAGGCCTGCCCGCGATTCCCCTTCCCGGGCCCTTGCTCCCTGTGAAGGCCGGAAGGAAACTCCCGCCAGCACGGACACGTGCGTTGTCGCCCGTTCCCGGCGAGTCACGAGTAGGGGCAACGCCTCCTCGAGTCGCAGTTAAACAGACATGCGACGTCAGGTAAAGAGAAGGTAGGTAGGCAGGCACCCGCCCGCCCTATAACAGCCCTCGGTTGCCCGGCCGCCGGGTAGGTACCGTCGATACTAAGCTTACTTAGTGGTCTGTACAGATCCGTAAGCCTCCATGCTCCCGGCCGTCGATTCCGAGCCCATCCTGCGACTCCTGATTGCCGGTTTGGAGTTTGAGCGTCGTATGACTGCTGCTGCACCGCGGGAAAGTCGCTGCAGAAGGAAGAACGGGAGCCCTGCTGGCCGACTCCAAGATCCAGCGACTTCTGGGAAGCGATTACCAATGCGCGCATCATAATGAAAACCAACAAGCCGAGCGGAAGCATGTACCTCTGCACGCTAAACCGCCGATGGAGTACGTGCCCGCCTGCTGCAGCGTGCTAATGTAAGGTACCTCTCCATCAATCGCCATAAGCCGACGTGTTATTGCAGCCGCTTCCGATCCGCCTTAGTCCAAGTGCAAACCTTGAACTTGCAGCCAAGTAGGCGGGAGGGGCGAGAATGGGGCTGGGAGAAAAGCCGCTTTCTGCTGTGATCTCCATAGGGGCGAAATTGTCCAATTTCCACGGTGCGAGATCGTCTAGCACGCTAAACGTTCCATTAGTCAATAGTCTGCCCGTTTCTGGAGCTGCATCAACGGTGGCTTGACGAAGGCGGAGGATCTGGCCGGGCAGGAGAAGCTGCATGCGCGTAGCCATCATTTGCGAAGACCTGGTCCGCCGTCCGTTCTCTATCTCCTCTCCCGCGATAACATGGAATGGGATGGGACAAGTACCAGTCGGGGGAGGTTGTAGGTCGGGGAATTAGGTACTGAGTACGGTATCTAAAGGACGGAATATGTGCTTGGCAAATAATAACGGCCTCCTCGCCTAACAGCTCGGTAAAGGACATACCCGCCCTGCTCGGCGGTGTCTTATAACTGCTCCCAACTATTAATTGGGGGGGGGGGGGGAGTGGGCTGGGATGGCTACCCCATGCACCTCCCGACAATTCGGGCAGACTCCCAAGCCCCCAAATCGCCCCTGTCTTTTGTCCTCAGCCGCACCCGGACGGCCAGACACCAACCAACGTCCTGTTGTCGCAAGCCCGCTGGACGCTGGAAAAGCCAACTGGGCTGCTACCGCAATCCCAAGCCCACGGAGCGCGCCCCCATTCGCTAATTGCCACGTCCGGTTCCTCCCTGGTTACGGGTACCCAATGCTTGGTTTGCGCGTTGGCTGCGCAATATCCTCGTGTCGTCGTCTTATCTCTTTATCTCATGTAGGAAGAAGGAGAAGGGGCGTCCACGGGTGTATGCCCCGGAGAAGGATGAGGCGCCTGCTCACTCGCAGCCACCTGTGTTATAAAAGCATAATGAGGCTGACGACGACGACAACCACGACGGATAGATGGGGGCCACTTGGCCTTCCTTTTTTTCTTTTTTCTTTTCCAACATGCCAACGGCCTGCTGGCCAGCCGGCGGCACGCATAAACGCATGAAAGAGGCGCAATTTACCTGATCACCGCCTCGAGGGCGCTGATTCAGCCCTGACTGGTCTCTCAACCAGAGCTGCCTGCCTACCGAGCTTTCTGACATGGCGCCCGCTTGCCTCTAAATTACTGCCAGCTTTTTTCTCGTCTCTCCTCTGAGAGAACAATTATTTCTCAGTCCTTACCAAGCGCCGCTCTCCCGACCTGCTTCCTGCTTCCCCCCTTGTCGTCCTCCCCGCTTCGTATTGTGTACGAAGTTATCCCACTAGCCAAAGAGGGCCCTTCCCCTTTCGCTCGCTTCTGTCGAGGTACTCCTCTCCTTCCGCGTCTCTAGCTACACGTACCTAGTAAACTCTGCCGTGAACGCGGAAAGCTCCTACTCGCGTGCCACACGGACGGGCCGCAGCCGGTCGTTCGGCTACGTGCTTACGCTGGAACTAGAACTAGGCTATGCCTACGACATCGGGCACGAACTCAGATACCCCCCACATCGGGGACGACGATATTCGTCCACATAGTCTCGTGCCTCGGAAGGCGGGGCCCTGCCATTGAGACGAGCCTACGACTGCCCATTGGGCTGTTTGCGTAACCCCTAGATCTGACACGCCATTATTTTTGCTAAAAGCTACAGAATTTTCGGCCCGGCCTCATATACAAACAAGAACAAAACGCCCTCGTACAGGAATGAAGTCCCCAGAAGGGAAGGGAAACAGACCCGGATTCCTCCCTCCTCCCAGCTGCCTCCCGGATCTCACCTCTCGCACTTCCAGATCCTTCTAGAGCTCGTCAACGACTACAACAGCTGCCTTGCCCACTGCCTACGGGTTCCCAATGGCCCGGAGAGGGCGGATCAAACTCGCGGTCGCGTATCGAACAGATCGCCCCCAAAAACCCGAGCTCGCTAAAACTTCTGTTCCATCTTCTCGGTGTTCCTGCCGCGCTCATCTCATCTGCCCTCTCGCTTCGTGCTTCTGCTAAATTACCATCTTCCGATCGAGCCGCTGTAAGCCGTGAGGTTGGGAAAAATCCAAGAGCAAGTTCTCGGCGATGGGTAGATCCCTCTCACGCGAAGTTGTCGTTCCTGTCCACCCATATGTCCTCCAGCTCAGCGAAGTTTTGGAAGTGCAGGGGTCGGTGCTGGTCGCAGTAGAAGGGCATGGGAGTGTCCAGCTTGACGTGCACCGGCTTCTTCTCCAGGCCGGCAAAAGCGGACCCCATAAAGCTGTAGTTCCATTTGCCCGACTCCGGAACCAGGAAGAAGCCGCGATACTTGGGACTGAGGAGCAGCTTGCGCTTCTCGCCCATGGTGGTCGCGAACCCCTGCGGCTGGTCGCTCTGCGTGTCCCTGTTTTCCACGCCCCACCGGAATCCCTGCGGCGTGAGGCCCCAGGCAGACAGCGACACGCTGCCCGGCGTGAACGAGACCGACACACAGATCGAGTTCGCCTTGTCCCACGAGGAATGGAGGTCTTGCAGCCGCGCCATCTCGGTCACGTCGGCAGCTGACATGTACGGCAACTCGTTGCCCGACATGGTGTGAATTATGCCGAGCGGCTCCAAGTCTTTGAGATACTCGTGCTGCGGTAGGTTCTGAGGCAGTTGCACGTTTCGGAGACCACCAATCTGCGGTACCAGCACGATGCACCTCACCTCCTTGACCTGATCTGTCTCCGGCGGTGACGATCCATAGAGATACCCGGCAACCTGGACCCGCAAGTCGGCAATGGTAATGAACCTCTTCAGGATGTTGTTGGGCATCACATACGTGATGGAGCTGGGCTCGCCGTCTGCCGGCGACACGTACACGTTGTTAGACCGTGTCCGCAGGTTCGACGAGGCAATGGCCCTCGTGCGCCATTCTGTCTTAGAGGCGAACGTCTGCTGCTCGAACTGCGATGTCGTCGTGACGATGATCTCCTCGCCGTGCGCATTTAGCGTCTTGGTCGTAACCGCAGTAAGCTGCTGCTGCTCTTGCTGCTGCTTCTCGATCTCGGCCGCCTGCTGCCTTTGCAGCGACGGCGCCGAGATCTCCATACCCAGGATGATGTCTCGCACTTCGGTAGTCGTCAAGCTGGATACATTGACATTGTTCTTCTTGCCGTAGTCGTTGAGGATCAAGTCTCGAAGTTGCGTTTCGACTTTGATCCATTCCTCATCCGTGAGTGATGGCCAGATATGGTGCTCTTGCGTGATGACGGCCTTGTCCGGCCGCAAGACGAGCTTCGTCTTGTCCTGGTTGACGTGCAGGGCGCGCAGAATGAGGATCAGCCGGGAGAAGGCCGTGTACGAAGAGATGCCGCTCTTCAGCCACTCATCGTATAGATTGAACAGCACCATCTGGGGTTCCGTGGCGCGCAGAATCATGTCTCCAAGCTTCTCCACCTTCATGGCAGCCTGGAACGGCAGCTGCAGCTCGGACGCCCGGATGGAGATGTTGGGGAAGTCAAGCAGATTCACCTCCAGCGGGTCGAGCAGGCCCTTCCGTGTGACGATGAGCTGCTTCGGCTGCTCTTCGACCGGCAGAGAGCGGATCAAGGCAGCAACTTCTTCTGCCGTTTTCCACTTGGCCAGCTGTCCAAGACGTTTCTGGCCCGCCCAGACGCTGGTGTGGATGATCTTCAGAAAGAGTTGGCCGGTCCGCGGGTTGAAGATGAAGATAGCACCGTTGATGGGCTTGGTGGTCAGGTTGCCTTCGAATGTCTTGTGGATGGTGACACGGTAGACATTGGTATCGTCGATGAATAGCTGCGTCTGATTGCTGAACAGTTCGGAATAGTTCTGCGAATTCAAGAACTCCTGGTTGCTCTCCGAGGCATACAGCTGCAGGCCCTTCCTGATGCGTTCACGGAGCACGTACAAGGCAGGATTCGCCTTCATGATCTTCGCCATGGCTTGCTGGACGAGGACCTTCAGTCCCGGGAAGTACTGGCCGTATGCAGAATAGAGGTTGTACGCCAAGTCAATGGCAATCATCAGACCTGTTGCCGAGGGGTAGAGACTCATGCTGTCTGTAGTGTAATCCAAGTATTTGGCGCGGACGTAACGCTCAATGTCGTGCGAGTCGTAGTCACCATACCGGAGCTGGACGTCGATCCAGAACTTGTTCGTGGTCGTAGGCTCGATAGTGTCCTTCGTGTCAAACAACATAGACGGCCGCGTAATGTTCCACTTGCTGGCGGCGAAGAGTTGGATGTCGGCGCAGGAGCTGTTCATCTTGTACGACTTCCGGGGATGGATCGTTTCCTTCTGCACAGAGTTGATCCCCAGGGATTCCAGTTCTTGGTCAAAGACTTGGCACAAGTCCATGACAACAGACTCGTGGATCTTCTGCCACAAGTGAGCTCGGAAGATTTGGATAAGCGAGATCTTCAGGGTAGGGATCTTGCCGTGCAAGAAGATACCGGTGAGATCCAGCTGCACTTGGAAACCCACGTAAACATTCGCGCGGTTAATGGTCGGGGACCACCACAGCGTAAACCGACGGTTCGGAATCTGGTTCAGACCGGACCGCTGGGCATTCGTCAACTTTTTAAACTTCATCGACTCCTCGAAACCACTGTTGTGGAGAACGAGATAATCATGTCGCAGATAGAGCTGGTCTTCGTCTACCCGGAAACCAGCCCACTCGGTGGGCTCGGACTCGAGAGAGATAGCTTTGATCGTGAAGCTGCGAGAGACTGGCTTCTCGGATAACTCAAAGCTGGGACTTGTGAACGCCCGGTACTTGCATCTCTCGGCTTCGTCGAGCGCAGCAAACTCAGCTGCCGTCATCTCGGCCGTGTCGTAGCGCTCGGCGTCGCCGTTCTTCTCATTCTGGCGATGGAAGACAAGGATGTGGTTTGGAGTAACCACGAGGTCCTCCTTGCCGCCACCGATCTCGATACGGTAGAGGCGGTCCTTGCCGCTGACGATGTTGAAGGCACGGCGAGGCCCTCCATCAGGGCCGAGCAGTAAATCGCCCTCCTTGACGTCCTCTACTGCGACCTTGCCGCCATCATACCGCAGCAGCATCGTCCCTTTCGCGAGACAAGCTTTCTCCCAGAACAGGCCCTCCCACGATGGGAAGCCGGTCGCCTTGAATAGCGTGTGCTCCAAGATCGTCTCGACACCGCCTAGGGCCTGGATGACATCGGTACGGTAGGCGTTCAAGTTCCAGAGCTTTCCGTCGTGCCGCTGGCTCGTCCACCAGAAGGGGTTGCTCTTCATGAGTTGGTACACCTTGAACTCGGCGCGTGCTCGGAAACCCTTGTCGAAGCTCAAGGTACTCCTGTCTTTCTGGAACAGCGTGTTGATGCGGGGTAGACCGCGATCCCAGCTGTCCTCGAGATCCTCGAGGGTAAGCCGCCGGTTTTGCTGATTGGCCTCCAGCCGCTTCTGGGAGTATTCGGTCCAGACACGCTGCGAGTCGATGAATTCGGCCTCCCATGGGATGATGTACCGGAAAATGTTGGGAATCAGGGTCTCCTCGTCGTGCGACATACCTGCCCTGAAATGCGTGACGCCGACGTCCGTCTGCTTCGACCACCGCTTGTCACTCGCTGGGATGAGAATGTGAGAGCCGGAGATCATCCCAAGACCGCCCAATTCCTTGGGCGTGTAAAACACCGCCGGTGGGAAACGTGAGGGCATCTTCGAGTTCAGCCCGATCTTGACGCGCGTCTGGATCTTGGTCTCGCACTTGACAATGGTGTCGAGGAGGTTGACCGTCGAAACAGCCGCCTCGCGGTAGTACGTGAAAAGAGCGATTAGGGCAGTGTTCCACTTGTTGGCAATCTTGGTGAAGGTGGTCGAGCCCGAGGACATCAGGATCTGACGGATCCTGTTGTTGAATTTCTGGATGTCTTCCTCCGTCACCTGGAGGAAGGCATGCGCCGTCCTCTCCTTGGTCGTATTGTCGACTAAAGACCAGACGCTGTCCTTCACGGGGAATTCGTCATTCTGGTTCCGGATCTTTGGGAGGATCCGTACCTCGAAGCCGGACATCGAGTACAGCAGATTCGGATTGTCCCTGCTGTAGACACTTGCGAATGTGTCCTCCCACTCGATAGTTGTCACGGATCGAGGGAGGCGATTTTTCAGGTCCCAGAAGACGGCCCTGCCGAGGTTGACATCATGGCGCATGAGTCGCATACGCGAGTCTCGCGGCCAGCACTTCTTAGTCTTGTAACCAATGACGTTCTCAAAGTTCGGATCCGGTTGCTCAGTCAGGAATCGCTGGATCAGATCCCGCGACTCCTCGGCATTGAATCGCAGGAAGACCCAAATCCTGTCTATGTATCGGGTGTACAGGCGAATCGGGTGCTTCGTCTCCGTCTCGCGATCCCGGAACTGAAGGAAGTCATTCGGACTCTGCGGTGGCCCCGCGATCTCGCTGGCGCGCTGGGGGCCGAGCAGGAGAAGGTCCAGAATGAGGCCGTAGTATTGAAAGACAAAGGCGGAAAACTGCAGCCCACGAATCATCCCGTAACTATTCACATGGTTCATATCCTTGTAAGTCAAGGTCACGTTGTTCTTGGCTGTGATGTAGTCCGCGAGGTTGTGGTCCATGATCAGCCGGAGTAGGGAGTTGAGAAGGGTGAGCTCGATCTTCTCATAAACTTTGGAGAGCTGCGTCTCGATCATGACGTTGCACTCGCCGTCTTTTGTCTCCCAGACCTTGTCGAGGTTGTTGATGCCCTGAGCCCACTTGTACACTAGCAACGGCGGGACTTCGGAATCCGACGGCTTGATCCATGCAGGAAAGAGGTGGCGCTGGTCTGCCTGGTACCAAAGGTACTGATCGAGGTAGGCATCGCTGATCTTCTCGATGGGCTCGATATCGTAAACGGGGTTGATCGTGCTGTAATTGTCGTTCATGTCGATACCGACGTCCTTGAAGGCGCGCTGAGTGAGGAGGAACCGCTTGATGCGTTCGAGAGTGGTGCCGGGGCTATCATAGGCCTGCTCGATCAGGGCCAGTTCCTCACGCTGGCTTTGATTCAGTCGTCCCTTGGTCGAGTAGGATTCCCGTAGACGTTCAAGAGCCAGAATAAGAATCTTGGTGTCGTGCTTGTACGAGACGCTGGGAAAGGGGATGGGCGAGTACTTCCGTGATTCGAGCCAATGGACCGTGGTGGTGTAGATAGCAACGGCCTCCTCGGATGACACGTAGGGTCCGTCCTTCATGTGATTGTGTTGCCTCTCCTGCTCCGCCTTCAGCCACAACCGGGTAAGACGCCCAACGTTCTTCTTCGCTACGGTCTTGTCGACGGTCGCGCCTCGCCGAATCCTCTCCCGGTTGTAGTGCGCCACTGAGATCCACCAGTCGGCCTTTGACTTGACGTATCGCAGGATGACGTTTTCGATCGGCGCAGGCAGGCCAGGGACCTTCCAAGGGATATTGCTCTTCCAACATCTCCATGCCTCAGAGAGGTGCTGAAGCACAGTATGCACCTTGCTCTGCTTGACTCCCTCAGGCATCATGTCCATGAGGTCGGCCATGACGGACGCCCGCAGCTCCAGGTCGAAATGCGATTCTACCCGCTGTTTCGTAACCGTCTTAGCTACCCCTTTGCTGTGGCGTCCCTCGAACTGGCGCGACAGCAGGTTTCCCAGCCACCGCTCCAGCAAAGGGATGATCCCGCGCATGAAGAAGAGCCACACCCTCCACGCTGGCGCCCAGAAACCACAACCGGGGCCCTTGCCAACCGGTCCCGCATTGAACCGATAGTAGATAAGATGCTTGAGATCCTTGCAAGACCGGATCTGGTGCATGAGCTTGTACTTGTACCGATACATACCAGTCAGCTGGCCAACATGGTTGAAGGCATACAGGATGCCGTCGGCTAGCTGGAACGCGTCAATATTGCCGAGCCGGTACTGGACTTGGGCATCGACAATCAGCTTGGTCAGGCGGAGGATCTCGCGCATCAGGTGGAAGGCATTGCCGAAACGGGACTTCTTCCGCTCCTTTGTCGTCAGCGTCTTGACGGGCTTCAGGTTGAAGTTGTAGTCGAGATGAAGGTACGTGAGGTTCTTGCGGTGAATGAGAAGGTTCAGCATGTTGAAGCCTTGCCTGCAAACCTGCAGACCGGCCTCAACCCAGTCGATTGTTGTCTGCTGGAAAAACTTTGTCTGCTTTAGTGTCGACAGCAGGTCCTGTCGCTGGAGGGCTTTAGGCTTCTTCTTGTGAAGCTCATTGAGGACGAAGGTCTTCAATAGCTTCTGATACGAAACCCTGACCTTGACCGGCTGCTTTGGCGGGACGTGCTCGAGATACCACTGCTTTACGAGCGGTACATCTTCTGCGCGGACCATGCAGCCTGACCGGCGGTCAAACGGAAAGGGCGCCCACCACAGCTGGATGGCCGAAGCAGTGTCCTCAGTCGCCAGCTCCTCGCTGGCTAGGAAGGGCGTGACATTAGCAGGCAGTACGAAAGCTTCATCCTCGGGCTCTTCGTTACTCCCTTCCCCAAATAGCGCGTCTTCGTGGCTGACCGAGACGTTCTTCGGCGCAACAGAGCGTGACGAGATCGGGTTGATGCCCGAGTCAAAATGGAAAGCAGGCAAGCTCGGATCGTCAGTCAGCTTGTACACAATCTGAGGATGCGAGTACCATGAGATGCGAACACTCCGTGGAAGTGAGTTGTAGAGGTACGGGTAGGCGACCCGGGACTCGGTGCGAATGGGGTTTCGGAAGATGATTCGGTCGATGGCGTTGAACTCGCCAAAGTCCTCATCGTTCGGGTCGAGATCCTTGTACAAGGGTTCGAAGCGAGGGCCTCCTGGCAGGGCGACGTTCAGCGCCTTGGCAGTAAAAAAGCTCTGCGGCTCAAAGAGGAAGAAGTAGTTCTTGTCCACGACATCGCTCAGAAGAGGACGGCTCAGCCGGTGGAGGGTGGCCATCTGGGGCAGAGACAGGTTCCAACGTCTGTAGCCGGGCCCGCTGACGTGTGATGTATCTGTCAGTGGCCTGTGGTCATAGAACCACTCGTAGACGGCACCATCCTCGTCCTCGTCGAGCTCCATCTGAATCGGCTCTAGAGGCTCGACGTCCTCCAAGTTCTCGGTCCAGGACAGTGGAGGCTCTTCGTCGTCGAATGGGGGAAATCGCATCCGCTTAAACAGTCTCCGGTCGCTCTTCTCTTTTCGCATAACAACCCACATCGTGGCCCATTGCGCCCGAAAGACGGGCTCGATGACACGAGGCACCTCGTTCACCAAGGTCAAGCATCCGTTGACGTGGTACAACACCCGGACCTCTCGCGCAGACTCCCAAGGCATCGGCATGTTCTCGAGAAGCTTCAGCACAGCGTGCGGCATGAACTTGAGGGCGCCCAAGTAGCTGCGCTTGTCGCTAGTATACTTCTTCTGCGAAACGTCGCCGATATCGCGAACGATCTTGCGCAGATGCTCGGGCGGCATATCGGCCTTCTGCGTCTCGACGAAGCCACCCTTGCGCTTCTCCCCAAACCGATTTCTCTGCATCCGTAGCCATTCTATCTTCTTCTGCTCGAATTTGGCGGCGTGCGGGTTTGTTGTCAGTCGATACCCCGGGGGAGGGGGAGCTGGAATGGCCGGCGGAGGGGGTAGGGAGGATGGCGGTCCAGGAGGAGGTGGCGGAGGAGGTGGTGGGGGAGGAGGGCCCCAGCCTGGGGGAGGCGGCGGTGGGAGCGATGACATCTCGAACAATCAAGACCTCACGAGACGTGATCGATGCCTGCGCGATTGCTTGCGCGACTGCTAAGACGCGAGACGTTGTCGCATAGGCCTAGCCGCTGCTGCGGCGACAGTCTCACAGAGAGCCCCCAGAAGAGTAGCCTCTAGGTCTGGGTATTCCAAAGAGATGTATATGATAATAGAAGTCAGACACAGGCCACCTTCGATGGTGGCATTTACTCAGAGTGTCGCAGTTTGAATGGGCTTTAGAGATGGAGGCGGCAAATCGCGGCGGAGTTTTTTCCTGGGTAAACTGGGCCTGACGCTTGAGCTTGGAAGTTTGCCGCAATTCCTCTGTTGAGCCAATCATGTTCATTGAACAGAGTGGACTGGGACTTCACAAATTGTCCCTCGTAAAAGGTCACGTGAGAAAATAATAGAGAGGGGCGCCTTACAGATTTCTTGACGGCTGGCGGTTCTGGCAGCGGCCCGGCGAGTCCCTTCCAGAGACAACTGCCTTGGAAACCTCCTGGTCCGGCTTGCCCCAGTCCCCACACCCCACCAAACGTTTATTTTTCGATGATTTTTTCGCGGACCGGCTTCGACCCCTCCCACTGACATCGACTGCCACGTCCACGATACATCGCGAGACCGACGACTAGCCCGGCTCCGCGCATAGACATCCACTTGCGCTAGTGACCACCACCGTCCCTTCGAGATTTCAAAACAAGTGTACCGAACGGAAGCGATAGCCAAAATGTCTCGATTCTTCCGCAGCGGCAACGACAGCTCCAGTGAGAGCAGCTCCGACGAGGAGGAGCTCTACTCCGAGGAAGAGGAGGAGGAGGAGGAGGAGGACCAGGAAGACCAGGATGAAGATGAGAATGAAGATGAGGACGACGACGACTCGTCCTCCGAGGATGAAGAAGGTGGCGCCAAGAAGCGCGGCGCCAGCGCTTTCCTCGCTGACGCTTCCTCAGAGAGCGAAGAGAGCGAGGATGAAGGGACCACCAAGGTCAAGAGCGCCAAGGACAAGCGCTTCGAGGAGCTGGAGTCTACCATCAACGCCATCGAGAATGCCGAGAAGATCGGTGATTGGGGTGCCGTCTTCACAGGTTCGTACCCCCGTCCCCTCCTGGTGCCCCATAATCCGGAGACTTGGCTTAGCTGACTTTCGCGCTCAGAGTTCGACAAGCTCAACCGCCAGGCCGAGAAGCTCAGGGATGGCCTCAACGCTCCCAAGATCTACATCAAGTCTATCGCCGATCTCGAGGACTCTATGAACGAGGCGATCGCTCTGCAGAAAGTCACACCCAAGAAGATGAATGCGACAAGCGCCCGCGGACTGAACGCTGTCAAGCAGCGCATCAGGAAGATCAGCAAGGAGTACCAGACCCAGATCGATGCGTACAGGGCTGATAAGGAAGGGTACATGGAGTCCGATGAGGAGGAGGAGCTGCCCGTCAAGCCGAAGAAGGTCTCGTTTATCGACGCTTTCGCAGCGGATGAGCCTGACGAGCAAGATGAAAAGGGCTATGTCACGGTTACCAAGGGCGGGCGGATCACACCCGAAACCATCTTGAAGCACCTTCGCGGCATCATGGAGTCCCGCGGCAAGAAGAACACGGATCGGAATGAGCAGATCAAGATCATGGAGAGGCTCAACGAGGTCGCCGTCACTCCGTATCAGCAGATCCGAGTCCTTCTCACCCTAGTATCCACTAGGTTCGATATGGGTTCTGGCATCGCCACGTCGATGCCCCTCGACCAGTGGAAGGCTGCCGAGAAGGAACTGGCCCTCCTCTTTACGACCCTCGAGAAGAACCGCGAGTACATCGTCATCGAGAGCGCGGAAGAGTGGGATGACGACGACAAGCAGCCCGTCCTGGAAAAGGGCCAGAAGTACATCAAGATCCCCGGCAGCGTTGTCTCCTATGTTGAGCGACTCGACGACGAGCTCACCCGCTCGCTGCAGAACATCGACCCCCACACCTCTGAGTACATCGAGCGCCTGACCGACGAGGCCGCGTTGTACAACGTTATTTTCCGCGGTCTCCTCTATTACGAGACGCTCCGGAAGGACGAGACCCTCGAGATACCCCAGGACAGCCTAAACCGCATCGTCATGCGCCGGCTAGAGCACATCTACTTCAAGGTATGCTGCGCTACCATGCTCTTTTATGTGATACGTGATGCGAAAGCCGCTAACACGTACGATGCAGCCCTCGCAAGTCGTGAAGATCCTCGAAGAGAACTGCTGGAAGTCAGTCCCCGAGGGCGTCGTGTCCGCAATCACTCCGCGGGTGGATCCCGTCGATGCTGCCCTCCTGATCAACGTGCTCTGCAACTACCTTTTCACCAACAGCGAAGGCATCATCCGAGCCCGTGCTATGCTGTGCCAGATTTACTTCTTGGCACTTCATGACGACTACTACCGCGCGCGCGACATGATGCTGATGTCGCACTTACAGGAGAGCATCGGCAGCTTCGACGTCCAGACCCAGATCCTCTTCAACCGGACTTTGGTACAGGTCGGCCTATGCGCTTTCCGCAAGGGCCTCGTGTACGACGCCCAGAACACGCTGCAGGAGATCTGCGGCAGCGGCCGGCAGAAAGAACTCCTCGCCCAGGGCGTGATCATCCAGCGGTACAACCAGGTGTCGCCGGAGCAGGAGCGGCTGGAGAAGCAGCGGCAGCTGCCCTTCCACATGCACATCAATCTTGAGCTGCTAGAATGTGTCTACCTCACCTGTAGCATGCTTCTCGAGATTCCACTGCTGGCTCAGACCGGCTCGTCACCTGACGTTAAGAAGCGGGTGATCAGCAAAACATACCGCCGCATGCTCGAGTACCACGAGCGCCAGATCTTCACTGGCCCGCCGGAGAACACGCGCGACCACGTCATGCAGGCTTCTAAGGCGCTGGCTGCAGGGGAGTGGAAGAAAGCGACGGACTTCATCCACAGCATCAAGATCTGGGAACTGATGCCGCAGGCGGAGGAGATCAAGGCCATGCTTGCCAAGCAGATCCAGGAAGAAGGCCTGCGCACCTACCTCTTCACCTACGCTCCCTTCTACGACACCCTGTCCATCGGCACGCTCACCACTATGTTTGAGCTCGAGCCCGTCAAGGTGTCTGCGGTGGTGAGCAAGATGATCAGCCACGAGGAGCTCGCAGCCGCCCTCGACCAAGTGAAGCAGACGATCATCTTCCGTAAGGGCGTCGAGCTGAGCCGCCTACAGAGCCTGGCACTGACGCTGTCCGACAAGGCGAGTGCCCTGATCGAGACCAACGAGCGCACGCTGGAGCAGCGCACCCAGGGTACCTCGAACGCCTTCGAGCGGCAAGGAGGCCGTGGCCGGGGTGGTGGCCACAGGGGAGGACAGCGGGGCGGGCGAGGAGGCGGGCGAGGCGGTGGGAACCCCCAGCGGCAGGCTGGGGGAACGCAGTTCACGGGTGGTGCGCTGGGCGCGGCAGTTCGTGCTTAGGCCATCATCTCTCATGGTCACATGGGTATAGAGCATGGCAAGACTGCTTTCCAGCCCTTCCTTTCTTCCTTTCCTTGTTACGTAGGTCGGGTCCGGCTGGTACAGTGTAACGAAGAAGGGCTTCGAGGATCGTCCATCCGGCATACAGGTGGAACCAGGAGCTGAATCACACAAAATTGATTTTATTTCGCGCCATTATTCGAAAATGTCGAGACATGATGCCCAGATATGTGGTGACTTGTTTCTTGCCTAGACGATTGTATTCTGTACTCAACACTTAAGAACTACGGCAAACAACCCCCCTTTCTGTCTCTTCCTCATCAACGGTCAACCTCATACATCTACAGAATAAGACATAAACTCCATTACGTTCTCCCTGTCCTTTCGACTGCCATCCAGTCCCAAGAACCTAGGATACATTTCCTGGGTACGCCATTGAAGTTGAGGTTATGTCTTAATTCACCCGTGTCAGAAATAAACCCAGCAGAGGCACAGCTAGCACAGCTACACGCCAGCCTACCCGGTTCCCTACCACGCCCGCTGATAAATCCAGCGCCATAAAAGCGGACAATTACTTGAAACCAAGAGGTGAGAATAACCCCAACAGAGATCCTAACGGCGAGGATACACCGACTCAAATTCCATCTAACGCACCAAAAACTTCCATACCCACTCTGAGGATCTTACAGGTGGATATAGCCTCACATCTTTTCATCTTACACACGAGAATTTACACGCATTTGTAGCCACGTAATTTGCTTTGCGTGGCTGCTCCGTAGACCCAGATCCATGAATGCATGCTCCGAGCCCACGAACTCCGTATGCTCTCTACAGAACATTATATCCTACATGTTTGGGCATATTTGGGTATATAGCCTAACAAAAGCACGCCGTGTAGGCCGTTGCCGTCCTGACCAGCCCGGCCCAAACCAATCCGTAATGCCTTGCGCGGTCCACATGCCTTTTGTCTTTACAGAAATTGGGGCTTTAGCCCCCAGATGCCTCTCATGCTAGAGCCGCGCCTCTCCATGATGGCCACCCGGTCCAACGCGGCCTTGAATTCGTTCGCTTCTCTCGTGCCGCTGCAGTACTGGTTGAAATGGTCGACCAGCAGCTTCGAGGGCACGTGACCACCGTGCCGGCGGATGAAGTTGGGTATCATCTTCTCAAAGTCCTTGGCCCGCAGTGGCGGGCTCTCAGCACTGTTACTACTCCCACGCAAGCCTTGGCGGTCGGCAATGCCGGCCAAAATGCCCGACGAGCTGGGGCCTCCGCGCCGGCGACGCACGTCCGTCGGGCGGCCAGCCTCGCCAAACTCCCCAGTCCACGTCACGGTGCCGATGGGCACCCGGCGGGCCTCCTCGCTAGCCTGTCGCAGATGTGCGGCCGCCTCAGCGGCCACCCGGTTGGCTTCCGCCCGCAGGATCCTGGGATCAGCCTGGGGCTTGTTGCTCGCGCCACCGTTGATTATATGGTCGTGCTCAAGAGTGCTGTGAACAGCCGACTGGGCAAATATGCCCCTCATCAGCCGATCCTCATCTGCTGAAGCATTCGCTTCCTCGGGCTCTTGATGGTATGTTTCTAGTCCCGCGACGCCAGCAAGGCCGCGGAGCTGCCCTGCCTCGTTTTCAGTAACTCTAGGCTGGCCGCCTGTTCCCGGCCGATCCTGCTTCTCGCCCTGGACCAGTATAGGGACCGAGCCGGAACCGGGAGTGAGGAACTGTCTCGTTGTCTTGGGCCTGGTCCTGGGCTGCGTGCCGCTCTCCCCCTCTCGGAATAGCTCGCTCGTTTCCGTGGCGCCGTCCTCGTAGGAGCCGAGCGTGAACAGCTCGTGGAGATCGCTGAAGCCGAAGTTGGCCCGCTGCTTGGGGTCCTTGAGGACTTTGTTCGTCAGGAACTGTTTGAAAATTTGTCGATGGTATATCTTCTCCTCGATCGTGCCCGCCATCATCAGACGGTAGATGGTGACCTCCTTCTTCTGGCCCAGCCGCCACGCCCGCTCGCGAGCCTGGATATCCGTCGAGGGGTTCCAGTCGGGATCAAATATGATGACGCGGTTGGCTCCCGTTAAGTTCACGCCCAGGCCGCCTACCTTGGTGGTCAGGAGGAACAGGTCGTACTGCGGGTCGTTATTGAACTTATCGACGAGGGTCTGCCGCTCCTTGATGGCCGTCTTGCCGTCCATGCGCATGTACCGGATATTGCCCTGGCGCTTGACAAACGCCTCGATGATGTCGAGCATCTGTGTGCCCTGGGAGAAGAGGAGGGTTTTGTTGCCCAAGCCCTTCCACAGCTGCAGCAGGGCCTTGACCACTTGCATCTTTCCGGACTTGCTCGAGCTCCCCCAATTGTAGCCCTCCTTTCGCTTCAGCTCCGGCTCGAGCAGATCCGGGTGGTTGCAGATTTTCCTGAGAATATCAATGCCGTACAGGGACTGCCGGGTGCCCCTGAGGATAGCGTTCATAGCCTCCGATTTCAGAAACATCTCGTAGGCGCTCTTCTGCGGCTGGGTCAGTTTGCAGAAGACCACCTGCTCGCTCTTCTTGGGCAGGTCGGCGGCGACATCGACCTTGAGCCGCTGGAGAAGATACGGGCTGATGACGTCCTTCAAGGTCTCGGCGCACTTCTGGGCGGTCATGATCTGCAGGTTCGTCGCGTTGGCGTATCCGCCGAGCTTGATGGGGATCTCGAACTGGTTCCGGAAGCTGACCAGGGTGCCGAGACGCATCGGGTAGATGAAGTCGAACAGCGACCACAGCTCGGTCAGGCTGTTCTGTATGGGGGTTCCCGAGAGGATGACGCGGTTTTGGGTCCGCAGCTCCTTGCAGTAGATGGTGATGGCCGTGTTGGGGTTGCGGATCTTGTGGCCCTCATCCAGGACGGCGTAGCCCCAGTTGACAGGGATGAGGACATCTCCGTACGTCTGGAGGCCGGCGTAAGTCGTGACTAAGACGTGTCCCTGACGGGTGACGCGGTCGACGATCCTCTTGGCGGCCTTGCTAGACTTGCTCTCCATCTTCCGCTCGTCCCAGCTATACTCCGCCTCCTCAATACGGCCTTCGCTGCGGACGTTGAGCATGCCGCTGCCAGACGAATGCAGGATGGACACGCGCAGAGGCGGCCACCAGCGGTGGAACTCGTTGACCCATTGGCGCAGGACTGTCGCGGGGGCCACCACGATGACGGGCTTGTCGAGTTTCTTGTTATAGTGGAGAGCTGCGACGAAGGAGATCAACTGGACTAAGCAGGGCGTCAGCAGGGCGTCAGCAGCAGCAACCAGCTGAGAATCGACCACAGCGCGGTCCGTCGGCCTGTTTCTCACCTGTCTTTCCCAGCCCCATCTCGTCGCCGATGATGCCTCCAACTTTCTGCTCGTACAGCTCCGCCAGCCACTGGACGCTAGTCTTCTGGTAGTCAAACAGGTAAGGGTAGATGTCGCCCGGCAGCTTTAGTCCGTTCTCGAATACGTGGTCGGGTTGGTCCGGCGAGGGCTTGAACCATTCCTCTTCGTCGTCCGCCACGCTGGTGGCCCCGACCTCGCGCTCCTGGCGACGGCATCTCGCACGGCTTCTGCGGTCAATCCAGTCCGACAGGCGCTTCTGGTAGACAGCTTCATTGCCATCGTCGATTCCGCTCAGGTCAACCTTGTCGCCCTCCGCTGGCGCCGTCGTTTTGGGCGCCGCTCTCTTGCGGCCAGCCAGGCTCGACGCCTTGGTCATGTCTACCTCGTCCGAGTCTCCTTCTTCCGGCGTAGCCGCTTCGGGCCGAGGCCGGTACTCGGCTTCATCGTCCGACGTGGCCGACTCCTCCTGGACGACTTTGCGCTTCTTTCTGGGCCGCAGGGAGAACTCGGCTTCGGCGGCAGAAGGCGCGACATTCGGATCCGAACCCGACTCGGCCTCGATATCCTCGGCGAAGCCCGGCAGACGTAGGTTCTGATGCGAGCGCGGGCCCTCACCCGTTTCTTCCTCAATCTCCTCGGCCACGGCTTCCTCCTCGGCGTCGAGGATGGCGTTGGCAAGGTTCCCATCGACTCCCTCGGGACGCGGGCCTCCGAGCTTCGCAAATGGGGTGATCTTTCCCGTACGAATGAGAAAGTCGCGCTGCGTCTCATTGGGGAGGCGCTGGTTTGAAGCGCCCTGGCCCCGGCTCAGTCCCAGCCCCTCGCTATCCCCATCCTTGTGTCGCTCTTCGATGCGCCTACGGAAGGCGGCGATCTCCTGCTCGACGAGCTCAATCTCGGCGGTAAGACGGGAGACCTCCTTCTCCAGACGGAGCTTGAGAGACGGATTGCCGTATGCGTTCTCCAGCTTCTGTTGGTGGGCGTGCTTCTGGCCCTCCATCTTCTTTTTCTTAGTCTCTGCCTTCTCGATGCGGCCTTGGTCCTTCTTGTCTTCGGAGTCAATTAGCGCCAGATTGGCCTGGAATGTGATGTCTCGCTCGAGGTCATCCTGATTGCGGACATTTTCGGTGAGGCCCTCGAGGGCCGCCGTCTCGTTGAGGGCAGCCATCTTGTTGGGGGTGGCCATCTCGTCGAGGCTAGGCATCTCGTCGAAGGTGGCCATCTTGCTGGGGTCAGTCGTTGCGGGCTGCGGGGAAGACATGTTCTTGGAAAAGTGAAGACAGGTGGCCCAAGAAAAGTCTGGCTGTAGGATCGCTGCTGTTCTTAATGGGAGGCCATTACATGGCAAAAAAAGCGGCTAGGCTGGTATGAAAAAAAAAAAAAGGTGAATTTCACGTAGAATTGGATGCCGGGTTGGTGTGCTGGAATGAACAATGTGAGACGAAGCCGAGGGGCCGAGTGCAGACGGGAATGACGCAGAGAAACAGAAGTGTGGCGCTTATCGTAGACTGCTCAGCTTATCTGAGGCTTCGCGACCATTCCACGCTTGCACGTGCTTAAAATTCCTGGCCACCGCCACCCATTAGGCAGCCATCGCCATATTGATTGGCCCAAAGAATTCGTTCCCACACTGGATTTCAGTGCTTTGGGGCGGCCAGTTGCAGAGTCACCTAAAGTGACTTTCTCCTTAGGTTCTCACATTAAGGTCATATCGAGTCTTTCTTGATATGCAGTATGGCACAACAGCGGTCTACACTTTCTAGGGGGTAGGATATGTACTTTAAGGCTGTGTAGTCACTCACAACCAACTAATAGGCATCAACCGATACCCGGGTAGTTCCATGACGTGGCAACAATGGCATCTCAAAACTATAAATATGTGAGATCCCTTCTTGCTGTCTGATACGTACTCAGCATTCCATCTCTCAGCTGTACGGGGGGCCGAGCACCTCAAAGGACCAGCAGATGGAGACAATAGAGTCTCCCGCGCGGGTGCCCAAAAGGCTTAGCGTTCTCGTCGTCAGAGCAGCCTACTGGCCAATAACACCGCCGGGAATTAAACCTAACGCGAAGTCAGTGGCCTCACCGTATGGAGATGCGTGGTGGCGGCCCCAACAGCCCCAGATTTCAAACAGATTATGCAAGCAGTTCCGGGGATATTAAAGAGACTAGGCGCAGGCATTTACTTGTTGAGAGGCTGAGTGAGGCCGAGGTGGAAGCTGCGAGGACTTCCACGTTCCTCCAAGCTGTTGTATATTCTCGGGACTACTACTCCCCTTAAGCATACCGGATAAGACCTCTTTTGTTCTTCACTTATTCCCCCCCATGCACCCCGCTGCTTTCCGACTAACAAAGACGGCTACTCTGCCCCTCATTCTCCGCTCCTCGACGAGAGCTGGCCCGACGAGTGGTAGCTACGCGAGGCGGTGTCTATCAACTCGATCCGGAGCAGGCCGAGCCATCCCCGCCTGTGCTAGAAGTGCTACCATCACCACATCTCGGACCATGTCGTCGTCTGCGGCCTCGCCTGCAGCCTCGCCAGTGGCCTCGCCAGCGGCCCCCTCATCTTGCCCCGAAGCCCCGGCTCCGGCTCCGGCTGAGGAGAAGACTGCCGAGCCGGACGCACCCGAAAAAGCAGCGGAGGAGGCGAAGGCCACCTGCAGCAGCAGCAGCAGCAGCAGTGGTGCGGCCATTGGTATTACTTCTACTAGTACTACTACTACTCCTGCCCAGCCGGAGCTGCCGCCCCTGTCGCGGGCAGAATTCCGGGAGTACAACCGGCTCGCCGAGCACATGGACCTCTTTGTGCGTCGTCCCTCCCTTTTGCTGTAACTTTCGGCCTCACTGACCCCCCACAGCACAACCACTTCCGCCAGACATGGACGATGCTGTACAACGCGTGTGTCAATAAGCGCCGGCCGGCTGGCATGTCCTTGCGCCAGTTCGTCGACGAGGGCCTGTACTTCATCCGCGGGCTGACGACACACCATGGCATCGAGGAAGCTTACTTCTTCCCCATGCTGGCCGTGCGCATGCCCGAGTTCCGCAGCCCGGGCAAGAAGCGCGGCGGCAAGACTAAGGGCAGCAAGGCTAAGGGCCAGGACGGCAAGGCCCAGGATGGCACGGCCCAGGCCCAGGAAGGCGCAGAAGAGGAGGAGCTGGCGGCGGAGCTGCTGCAGCAGCACCGCGAGATCCACGCGGGCATGGACGTCTTCGAGGACTACCTGAGGCGCTGCCGGCAGGGCGAGACCGAGCTCGACCTCGCCGTGCTCCGCGACCAGATGGACACCTGGGGCGGCGTGCTATGGCGCCATCTCGACCAGGAGGTGCGCACGCTAGGCGCCGAGAACATGCGCCGCTACTGGACTCTCGAGGAGATGCGGCGCATCCGGATCTGAGCAGTAAGGAGCGTTGTCTCCAAGGCCTCCTCCTTTTTCTGGCCCGTCTGCTTTTTTAATTTTTTAAAAAGTTTTTTTTTTAAAAAATTCTCGGCTTACTTTTCGGGTACCATGTATATCCGGGTGACTGGTAGTTCGTCACTATCCTAAGTAGAACGAACCACCCATCTCGTCGGGCCCCTCGTGGAAGCCCTTCCCAACAAAAAAATATGCCCTCACCTCTGAGACCTTGAACCTACATGTGTACATACAAACCCTTCGAGAGGGCACAAATCCGGGGTATACCTCTCGCCTCATGCCTCATATCTCGTATCTCGTACAATTTCATAACACGCCTTACTCCAACATTTCCCCTCCGAGGTTCTTACCCTCGCCCTTGCATGTAAAACAGCGGTCCCATCATGAACGCCTTGTCCTCCTGACGCCACGGAAAAAGGCCCACAACGCATATCCTCCCCAGAAGACGTGTCCCGCAGGGACTGCCTTCCACGAACGCCCTCGGCGTCCGTCGAAGATACGACAGAAAGAGCCGAAAAGTAAAAGAAGAACAAAAAAAGAAAGGAAAAGAAAAAAGCAAAAGAAATAAGGATGGAAAGGAGGTCAGTCAGGGTGTTGACGTGCTCGTGCTACCTTCGGTGAGGCCGACTTGGCCTACATCTGCGTCACGACATCAGCGGCGCCATACTCGATGCTCTCCTCCGTGAGGGCCACGCCATCCGGAACATCCAGCGGCGCGCTGCTGAAGACGCCAGCCTCGCGCTCGTGCTCCTCCATTGCCGAGTGGGCCCCCGCCATCGTACCGGCAGCTCCTTCGGCAGCCGCCTCCAGCTCCAGGTGGAAGAGCGCCTCCTCCACGGTCATCGACGGCAGCGGCGTCGCGCGGGCCCGGTCGAAGACCTCCTGGTTGAAACGGAGGAATAGGCCGACGTCGTAGGCCTCCTCTGGCTCGTACGGGATGTTGCTGATGATTTTGCTGAGGGCATAGTGCGTGCGGGCCGATGGATGGATCACGCGACTTCCCACAGCGGGTGAGGCTGCCGTGGCTGCCTCTTGTAGGGTGGGCTTCGACGTGGGAACCGAGGCGAAGATGGCACTGCGAACGCGGGAGTTCGTCTTGAGAGATACCGGGCTGTGCTGGCGCATCATCAGTTAGCAACGGGTTCTCTTTTTTTGAGTTTGCGGAAACCCCAGGCGCCTGTACTCGCCTCCGTCCCTCGCAAAAGGCGGGATAGACATTGATCGCCTCGAACACATGCCCTCGTCCCCAGCCGTCTATATCATCGTCAGCCCCCTCTGGCGTCGTCGCCATATTCAACGGGTGGGAAGTAGGCGTCGGCGGCGGCGTCCACGGCGGCCGTATCGGAAGGTCCAAGTCCCACACAGTCTGCGGCACAATCGACCGATCTCCCGCGGCAGCCGAGGACGAAGGATATACGAACGAACTGGGCGTTCTCGCGATCGGAGGAGGCAGGCCCGGAGGCAGACCGGGAGGCGGGCTGAGAACACCGTCGGGGTTCCTCGCCGCCGCCGCCGGCAACTCCTCGTCCCCCATGTCGCCATCATCCACCTCGCTACCGACAAAATCGTCAGGGCCCATCGGCAGTCTGCGGTCCAACTCCCTGAGCAGCACCTCGGTGAACTCATCGAGCTGCTCGTCCACGCGGTCCAGGACGCTCTGCACGGAATACATGGAAGGCGACGCCGGCGTGTTGGTGGTGTTGTGGTCATACGCAATCATCTGTGTTATTATTTGCTGTGGTCAGGTCGTGGTCCATAAACACCAACGTGGCGGCCGCTCCATCGCAGCGCACGCCTGTACAGGATCCCAATTTTTCTCAATGCATGCATGGACAGGGGCGAGCGACATACTAGCGGGATGGGGCGTAGGCCTAGGTTCTTGACGAGAGACGCGTCGGCCAGCGGGCGCTCGCCTCTCAGATGGAAGCCGAAGCCCGTGGCGGCCGTGGGCTGGATCTCGCCGTTGGCGATGGCGTCGAGGCCGAGGTAAGCCCGCTCGCTATAGCTCATGCGGCAGAAGTGGCACACCTTGAACTGGCACTCCTCGTCGGCGGGGAGCACCCACGGCCGGGCTGGCGTATGGCCAGCAATCGTTCTCGATCCGGCCTCGTCGTCGAGATCGCCGCTGCTCTCCGCAGGCTCCGCCCCGGCATCGGAGGACGCCAGATCTGCCAAGTTTCGCGCTCGGACTTCCGTGGCCTTGGCCTGGTCTTCGCGGATCGCTTTGATAACCTGCAGTGTCATGCGCGGATGCTAGTTCAGTAGCTGATTGAGCTGCTAGTCGAGCAGCCGATCGTGCTCTTTCGCAGGTAGAAGGAAGGGCTTTCTCCACTTACGTCCTGGCGCTGCTCCCGGATCTTGGCCAGCTTCTCCGGCGAGTATCTGCCCATCTCTTCCGGGCTCATCTCCTTCTCCATTAGGGCACCGTCGTCATCCGTCCGCGCCTCGAGTCCGTCCTTAACCGGCCGGACCTCCTTGGCGAGCTCCTCTCCGAGAGGATCAAAGATGCCGGCGACGGCGGCTCCCTGCTCGATGGCATCGGCGAGGGCCAAATTCCGGTCCTGCGTGCAGAGATACAACCAGCCCCAACCCGGGGGCTCCTGGCATAAATCGCACGGGGTGTGCTGGGAATAGAGGCGCGTCATGGTGATATGGGTGCAGGACGGCTTCCAGGGTCGTCTGCGGGGGCGGGAGCGTCTGATGCCAGTGATTGTTGACAGGGGCACCGGCAGATGGGACGTCGCTTCTTCTTCTTCTTCTTCTGCCGTTGTTATTATAGCCAGAGTCGCGTGTGCCGGTCGGGGCGATGCAGGCTCCAGTGCAGGCTCCAATGCAGGCTGCAACAGGGTCGTCTCGTCGAATTTCCCATCGCCAGAGCTTCTGATCACAGTAAAGGGAGGCAGATGGCCATCCATGATTGCTTGTGATACTCAATGATGATGGTGGTGATAGCATTTATGACAAATGTTGAATGGGAGAGTTGAGTTGGGGAGCGGAGTTGGGTTTTCGTTGCATGAAGATTGGGCAGATAGAATTGTTATTCTATCGGGGAAAGAAAGAGAGAACGCGTTGTGGAGGTCTATCTGTCCTACAGGGCCAGTTCAAAGTTCCAGTTGCTACTAAACAGTGCTCACTACGTACTATGTACCTAGGCAGTACTTTACGCCAGGCAACAGGAGGGATAGGTAGGAGCTGAAGCAGACAAAACAAGCAAAAAGAACCGGCTGGAGCAAGCCGGAGTGAAAGTGAGGGGAACATGACATGAAAGTGAAAGCAGTAATGGCTGCTATTTGCCCTCCTGTCTTCTCTCCTGGAAGCCAAGTATCAAGCAGACCAGACCAGCTGCACAATCAGCCCTTTCCCAGGGCCAGCCCACCTTACTTGAGGATAAGTGCTCTGTTGAGAAAGACATAAGATACCTAATAAATCTGAGCTCCCTTAAGCCACTAGCTTCTCTATAAGCTAACGCAAGCCGGCGGAACAAATATTGAGATATCGGGTGGTGGTGCTGTGTGCAACTGCTCACCTAGGTCTGCCACACCGTCCTCACCTTGGCTACAGCAGCCAACCAGGTCATATCTGGTATCTCTCTCCTAACATTGACACTCCCCTATCTAGTTCAAGTACCAAGGTCTCCAAACCCTACAAGGCTGCAAAGTGATGTCATTTCCATAGGCGCTGTTGTCTCCATAGGCGCTTGCCCTGCACTGTCCCCAGAATGGCGTGGACGTCCAGCAAGCCAATTCATCTGCCAGATACCTAATTATAACAGAGCACCACTTATTCTGCATGCCGAACCTGACCATCCGGACATGACAATAGAAAAGGAGCCAGCTAGGCACTAGGAGAACAGAACTCTCCACATCCCCCCCTCCCCCCCCAAAAAATAAAGAGAACACAGACAGAGGGAGCCCTACCTACAAGTAATCTGTATTTGAGCTGCTTGCCACATCTCATGTCGACAGCAGGAATATCAAGAATTAGGAAGTCTGCAGTTGGATGTACTTAGGTAAGCAAGGCTTGTAAAGGGCAAACCGGGCTCAATCCCCAATTGGTGCAATCCGTAGCATGCACACAGAAACTCGGGAAGGAATGAAGAAAAGATAAGAAATTAGAATTGTGCATATCATATGGGGCAAGCCGCCATAATATGGGATGCGGTTGTGCTCCGTATGTCATCCGTACGTGATGGAGCCCCGATGGGGAACGTATGCAGTCAATCAACCAAATCGACACCGTCATCTGTCCGGACAGAGGCCGCAGGGGAAAAGAAGGGTTCTTGGCGATGGCATCTCCATCGCCGGCGTGGGGGGGCTATTGCGCAAGGACCCTCCGACCCTCCGGGCCAGCTCAACCCCCTGAAAAGAGCACGGTGGCCAGACCAGGGCGGAGCAGAGCCCGCAGAGTCCGCCGAACCCGCCGAGACGACGAGAGAGAGATTCGAGCAAGAGAAAGAAGCGAGCGAAAAAAAAAAAGGCAGGGAAAACAAACCTCGGCTGCGCAGCGAGATCCGGCCAATCATGGCGCCGGGAGCGTCGCGGCCGCGCAGCTGGCCCATGCTGGTCCATGCCGATCCACTCCCCTCCCCTCCCCCAATTTGCGAATGGGAGGGGGCCACTAGGGGCAGCAGGGGCCCTTCAGCGGCGGGTGGCTGGGGCGTCGCCGAGCTTGCCCCCCCCAGCAGCAGCTGCAGCACCAGCCCACCGCGAGAGACATCCCCACCACTAGAGGCACCTAGCAGGGCGGCCCCTGGAGCTTAGTGGCCCGTTCCTGTCGCAACCCCAGCTGAGGGCAGCGAGAAGGACCCGTCATCCGCCCGCCATCCAGCCATCCAACCATCCATCCGCCCTTCTTATCCCTCCTCCCCCAGGTCCGTCCCAGCTCTCAGACCTTACCTAGCCCGGTCTGCCCACGGCCTACCTGCCCAGCCCTCCTCGTTCCCCGACCTTCGTTTCATTTCACCCAGGAACCACTGCTGCTCTCCCCTCTTCCCGTTTCTCCTCCTCCTCCCCTCTTTCCCTCTCGTAAAGTAAAGCCCTCTTTGAAGCTCCGCGCGCTGCTGCTTTGTATTCCTACCTCCTCAGCAAGAACTCACCGGCTGTCCGTCGCCACTCGCTCGCTGTCGCTGCTGTTCCGTGCTCCGTAAGTCCCGGCTGTCTTTCCCCTGTTGTACCCGTCTCCATCCCCATCCATCCCGTCCCCTGCAAAAAATTCATCTAAGCTGTGCGGATCCGCAAAGCGTGCGAATACTCCATATGTGTGTGTTGTCGGGCGAGGAGACGAGAAGAGAAGAGGAGGGTTGAGAAGACAGGAGGCTGGACCAAACGGGGCTGGGCGGGAGAGACGGGAAAGGGGGGAAAAGAGAAAACGCGCACCCGGATGAGGCGCCCGCCAGAGCTCATCGCGCTGCCGTCTCTCTGTCGCCGCTCGCAACCGAGCCAAACAGCGTGCCGTAAACAAACCATTGGCCGGCGCACACACATTACGCCCACCCGATCCCCCCCGCCCTCCTCTCTCGTCCTACCTATTACTCTGTAACCCGCCTTACCTAACCTACCACGTCTGCTACCTACCGTCCACCACTTGCATCCGTCACCTTACTTCGCTCTACTATTTCGCCCCTCTCTGCCCTTCCCCTCCAGCCCAACCGGCCGTTTTCTCGTCTTCGCTCCCCCGTCCGCGCGCGCGCGCCCGTTCTCCGGGGCAAAGAGAGATAGATACAAGCGACAAGAAAGATAAGAATTTGCTAACGGATGCTGGTGCGCTGAAGACTCGCGTTCCAGTTCTGTCCGGTCCAATCCGATCCGGTACTACACGGTACCCAGCACCCAGTTCAAAAGTACCCAGTGCCGGTCCCGGTCGAGACCTCGCCCCCCCGAAGAGGCCCGCTCTAGCTCCGGTTCAGATGACGATTTGAGCCCCGGGCTGCCGCTGCCATGTCGCTGAAAATCGAGAGGGACACGTTCCAGCAAGGGGCCCTCGTGCCCCGGCCGCCGGCTCCTTCCACCGTCGCGACCACCAACATCCTCCCCGGCGTCACAGGGCCCCCTCTGCCCGGTACCTCGGGGAAGCATCCGGTGTCCGAGGCTATCGGCACCGCCCTGACTGGAGGCAGGCAGATGGCGGGCACTAGGGGCTATCTAGCTGTAGGTTCCTGAAGACCTCGCCGGGAACAAGCCCTACAGAGCGTCTCGGTCGGGGGCTTCAAGCAGCCTGCCCGGGACGAGGCTGCACAGGGCTGGAGAGAAGAGAAAAGAAAAGAGAAATGGAAGGGGCTGACCCGCGCGCTCTCTCGTCGCTTTCCCTCCCCACTCTAGGCCTACATCAAGCACCTCGAGGAGAACCCGCTGCGGACGAAGATGCTCACGGCCGGCACCCTGGCCGGCGCGCAGGAGTTGCTCGCGTCGTGGCTGGCCAAGGACCGGAACAAGCACGGCAACTACTTCACGTCGCGTGTGCCCAAGATGGCCGCCTACGGCGCCCTGGTCAGCGCGCCGCTGGGCCATTTTCTGATCTGGTGCCTGCAGAAGACCTTCCACGGCCGCACTAGCCTGCGGGCCAAGATTCTGCAGATCCTCATCAGCAACCTGATTGTGGGTTTACCCTAGCTCCCGGCTTATGAACCCACCAATCGACTGACTCATCCCCCCTCTATAGATCGCGCCGATCCAGAACACCGTCTATCTCGTCGCTATGGCTCTCATCGCGGGCGCTAAAAACTTTCATCAGGTCCGCGCCACCGTGCGCGTCGGCTTCTGGAAGGTCATGCGCGTCACCTGGATCACCAGCCCCGTCTGCCTGGCCTTCGCCCAGAAGTTCCTGCCCGAGAGCACCTGGCTGCCCTTCTTCAACCTGGTATCTTTCATCATCGGCACCTACATCAACACCTCCACTAAGAAGAAGCGCCTCGCCGCCCTGCGCAAGAAGCACTTCGGCGACGGCGGCCGCCCCGGCTCCATCGGCGGCCGTCCCGAGGACTACCCCCCACCGCCCATGGGTGGGCCCAACCCGCCGTACTAAATGTCAACAGGGAAGGACGGTTGATAGGGAGACGGGGAGACGGGGAGATGGGGCAACGGGGCAACGGGGAAATGACGGAGACAACCAGGAGGCGGGAGAGTGGAAGCCATACCCATGTGATATGATATTAGGTGGAGGTTAATGAAGGAAATATGTCTTTCTTTTCAAACAACCCTACCCTCCTAAATGTAAGGGGAGCCGTATATGTATTTGTCGGCAAGTTTGGTGGGGAGATTCTGACTATGCCGATGGCGGTGGATATGTCTTTCACAAGATCCTCTACGCTTCCTCGTGGGTATTAGCCAAATGCTTACCTCCGGCTTATCTTCGGTTCCTGCCAGCCTGATCGCTTGCCCTCGGAGGCAAGCACACCTTCGATCGACTGGATGGTCCGGCAAAGAAAAAAACTTTTGGGAGGAGGAAAGGGATGGGGTACAGACAGGGAAACAGGAGGGTGCCCGAGGACTGAGGGAGAAAGAAACAAAGCAAGGCGGTAGGGAAAGGCGGAAAGGAGGGAAGGAGGAAAGGGAAGAGAGTAGGACTATCTTTTCATCTTGCGACTCGGCTGGTTTTTTTTATATAAGTACCTATGTGGATTGTATACCTGATTTCTTTCTCCCTCTCTCTCTCTGTCCGTAGGCGTCGGTGCAACGTTGTGATGTTCTTTAGATGCTCTGTTGTTTATGTTTTTCAAATCTCTCGGGTTGGTTGGTAGATGGATAGGTACTGAGACGAATAGAAGGGTGTCTTTTTTGCTTTGCGCCCACTGCAACCTCCCCGGCCTCCCCGGTGCCGCTGGCCTATTGAGGGGAGTCTGTGGACCAGCATGCCGAGCAGGCAAATGCTACCCCGTATCATTGATGTACGTGCATGCCACACGTATATTTACTAAGCTAGTGAGTATGTCATGTCGATTCCTCCTCAACTTAGGTCATCTTCACGGTGTCTACGGGTCAAGACGAGGCTTGTCAGATCCAGAAATGCATAGTTACATTGTGGGCGTGGACTGAAGGACCAGGTTGCCCTGCCATATATTCATGAAACCAGACAAACCACCTTTGTATCATCCGAAGCCGACATTTCTTGTCTGCACTAATATCTCTCTATGTATGCACTGCACACACGGCCTACGTGGCCGTCTTCAGGCACCCGCATCCTGAAGATGACATAGCGTTTCGACGCGGCAGGATCCGCTGATCCGGTAGATACGTAAGTAGATATAAAGATCTGATCCGCCATAGGGAGTCTTCTACCGCCAATTCCTTGTTTGGCCCCATCGTCCTCTTTTCCCCTGAGAGGCCTCGGGGGATTGGAGACCGCTTGCTGTGATGACTCGACGCGTTATCAGCAAGAACCCACTCGGCTCGCCTACTGGGAACAACTTTCGCCCTCTCCCCTTGAAGATTGTCCCCAGTAGGCGAGCCGAGCGGATTAGAAGAAATGATAACTCTCTTCGGGGCATCTTCACTCTCTATCCCTAGGACGTAGAAGCGCATTCCGAGCTCGAGCTCGGTGCTCGGTGCTCGGTAGAATCGCGGATCGGCGGACCGGCGGACGTGGACGCGGACGTGGGCGTGCTCGTTAGGACGTAGACCCACACCTACGGCAAATACGACACCCCCTTTCAGACCACATCATCCACAACAGCGTCGCGGCCGCCCTCCGCCTCGTCGAGCATGAACCCGGGGCTCCAGTATTCCCATACCGCCGCAGGGGGGGGCGGCACCTCGACCCAGAGCATGCCCCCGGCAACAAGGTCGTCGACGGCCGTCTGGGCGCGGGCGCGCGGCCAGCCGAGGTTGACGGCCAGGACGGGCACGCTGACATGGCCCAGCACCTGGGCGGCCTCAAGCACGGCGCTCTGGTCCGTGTTTAGCTCCTTAGGCACGGAGCGCACGTACGCCTGGCGGCCGAGTCGTAGTATGGCGTACGACGACCCCAGCGGCTGCAGCGTGCCCACGGCGCGGAGGATGTCGTCTCTGATAGGGTCAGAGCGCGAACGAGAGGGAGGAGAGCAAGTTGAACAGAAGAGAGGAGAGAGCAGGTCGAACGGAAGTGAGGAAGGGAAGACGCACTCGGTCACCTCCTGGGCGCCCTCGACACGGGTGCGCATGATGCGGTCGCGCACCTTGGCCACCTCGAGCAGGCCACCATTCTCGGCGCGCGTAGCGGCGCACACCTCGACGACGCGCACGGCCAGCTCGAAGTAGAAATCGTTGACGGAGCGGCCCAGCAGCTGGGCCCAGATGGAGCCGCCATTCTGGCTCTCACCGCTGTTACCAGTACTGCCACCGCTGCTGCTGGCCAGGAGAGGATCGACGCCGATGGCAGCGCACATGCGGGCGAACTGGGCGCGGAAGGTCGGGTTGGAGCGGATGTCGCGCGCGTGCGTCTGGGCGAACTGGTGCAGCAGCGAGCGGAAGACGGCCAGCTGCGTCTCCAGCGCTTCGGCGTTGGTCGACCGCAGCGCTGACCCGTGCGACGCGTACTGCGCCGACGTGATGCGCGATCGGTCAAACGCCGCCAGCCCGACGCCTTTGCGCGACATGGTGAGGATGCAGGCCGTCGTCGTTGGGAGATTCCAAGTCTGGGAGCCTCGCGGTGACGTTGGCAGGGTTGTCAACTCGGAGATTGCTGGTCCGCTGTACCTGCAGTCACCGTAGCGGCAATGATGTTCCGGGTGGGTGTGCCACAGTAGTTCAGTGGGCCAGACCACGGACAGACAGCGCACGACGTGCTAAAACTGCCCTTAGCATTTCCCCTTGTGTCCCTACTGCCGCAGCGCACAAAGAGAGGCTCTACCTTACGCAGAGAGACTTAACCTTGCAATATCGCCTTCGCTTTATTAAATACTTACCTTACTAGACCACTGGGGGTATCTATCATCTCCCATATGCCCGAGCCGCTCACCAGCCCATAGCTTTTGAATGCTCCTGAATAACTACGCCAAAGCAGCTACCCTGTCCAACCATCTAATCATCCAGCCATCCAGCCATCGTCACCTCTCATTAACGTACTATGCTCTTGAGTGCATGTATGAGCGTATACGGTATGCCTTCTCAATTCCACGAGAGCAGCCCGACCTCCCTCCCGTCCTCATCGAGCTCCACAACCACGGGCTCGTCGTCGTCGTCCTCGCTGTTGTACCGGTTCCCCTCCTCCAGGAGCGAATCAGCGTCTAGCTCCCAGCCATACTCCCAGAACCAGGCCTCGAGACCGCCGAACGCGCGGCCCAACGCCTCGTGCTCGGGGCTGACGTTATCGTGGAGACCCTGCGCAACAGCGTGCAACCTCATCTTATACGCCGACAGTGCATCGTGGAGCCTTGCCTTGTACCCGGGGTTGTAGTCGAGGATGCTAGCCCCTCTCTCCCCTACGCCAACAGCATGGGTAGTACCGCTGCCGGCCTCGGCGGCCGTATCCATAGTCGTGCCGACGATGTAGCGGCCGTCGTACGCCAGCTGGGCGTGGAGGGTCCGGATCAAGGACCGGCACAGCTCTGGGTGGCTCTCTATGAGGCTGTAGGCGCGTAGGACGATGTCGAGGACGAGGTGCCACCAGTGCTCGATGCATGCCAAGTTGGTGAGGTGTGCACCAGTGAGGAAGGCGAACTGCAGCTCGCCCACCAGGTCGCCCAGCCTGGCCTGGGGAGCCGGGCCGTCCGAGAGGGCGAGGATCGCGGCCGACGGGTCAGCTTCTGAAATACCGCGGGGGGCGGCTGCGGCCCGCGAGAAGAGGAACTTGTATCCCGAGTGCACAGAAAGGCCCATGCAGACCCGAAACACGGAGTATGTCGGGCACGCCCTGTCTCCCCCTTCCGGGTCCGATGTCTCTACGAACCACTCCCTTGGCCCCTTCCTGTCCGTCACGCGACTCAGGAGGGTCTCTGTGATGGAGGAGGTGACTTCGCGCCAGACCTCAGCGTCGTCTAGACCGTCAACGTCGCCGGCCAGGGGAGGGTGGCGTTGAGTCGAATTCTGCGGTGGACGCTGCTGCATTGATGCCGAATCGCCGGCGCGGACGCCGTACGGTATCAGTTTCGAGTACGTAGACTCCATCTCGCCCTGCTGGTTCTGCACCTCCGCCTGGACGGCCGTCTCTCCAAAGACCTCGTTATACTTGTCCCACTGCTTGATCCGGAACTCCGTCTCGGGCTGTGTCACAAACCAGCACCCGTATCGCGAAACGGCCAACGGATTGCCAGCCCAGATGAAATGGGCTCCCGTCGGTAAATCCCGGAACCCCTTGAAGCCGTCAGTCTCCGTCGTCAATGCTGTAGTATCGCAGCCCACCAGGAAGCCGGCCGGTACGTTCAACATCAGAAAGACATCCCCGTGCTGGAGATATGTCGGCCTCGGTGACATCTCCGCCGCCGACCCCGACCCCGGCCTCGGCCCCGGCCCCGATTCCGCCGCCAGCCCCATTTCGGGTTTTGTTTCTAGGCCGGATTCCACCTCCTCCGCTATCATCGGTTCCGCATCTGACGCACCGACGATTCTGAGCGCGTTGTCCGCATGGGTTCCAATCGTCCCGATCGAGATGTGGGACTTTGTGGATGTTCCCGATCTCGCCGAGTTGGACTTCATGAGACTACTCGCTGAGATCGGTGCCGCAATCGAGCTGTTTCCAGTCGCTACGATGTCGGCGTCGCTGCGACCGTTCTCGGCCCCTTCCCGGCCGCCTGTCATGGAGCTCGACTGTAGGGCCTGGATGAGGTCGCGGGGAGAAGCCGGTTCAATAGCAGAGGCGAGCGAGTCGACCACGATCGTACAATTTGGTCCCGGCCCTGAGGGAGATTCTTTGGGGCGTTTTTGATCCTCCTCTGACTCCTCCTTGGCAGGTATTGTCATTTTGTTCTGCAGTGAGCCTTTGTCACAGTCGTACCACTATGACAGCGTCTGACAGGTGTCCTCTTGATTGATCCCTGCTACGTTAGATTAGCATGCAGGAATGCTTGTTAGCTTGAGGCGTCCCTGATATTTGAGATGCGACTGAGTCATAACACGAAGGTAAGTACCTATTGTTGTTTGGTTGAGATCCGACAACCAAAAAGCAAAATTATAAAAGGTGAAAACTGACTGGGTCATAAATATCACCCACCATCCATGGCATATGAAGCAAATCCTCAGTAATAATATCGGTTGAAATGGGGTAGCGGGGAATCAGTCCGTTGCCTTAGGTACCTAGGTACCTAGAGGACATAGAGCGCTAAGATGGTGGCTGGCAACGCTGTCCTTGACTGTGCTTGTCAAATGCAATTGGCTGCCCGCAATTTTCGCCAGAGCGACGCCGCGCAGAAGAGGGCTGGAGTGCTGAAGGAATGAGAGTTTAGAGCCGCTTCCACCCCGGGCGTCAACTGATGCTGGGAGAGGGAGCAAGACTAAAATAAAGTATCTACTTTCGTCTGCGGATACTGTGTCCGCGTCATCAGCGTTATACTTAGCTGTGCCAGCTATAACGCAGCTGCTACCTAAGCTGTAACTTTAAGCTTATATCGCCCGCCTTGCGCGCTACCTGATCTCAGGTACGCAGCCGGGTAACGTCTCGGGTGCTAAATGAACTAATGTACGGCGCCGCGGCGGCTTTTTAGCCATGCAACCTAACGCGGCGGGTGATACACTACCTACCAGTAACCGACTACCTATTGCCAGTACTAAGATAGAGCAACGGAGGGCGTAGATACGCTAGTGTGTCTCCCTTAGTACCCTCCCTTAGTAACCTCCCTTACCTTAGTAGCTGCTGCATGGCATCCATCGCGGAATTCCAGGAACGTCGAGTGACGGCGGGGGGCCGTTCAGCCGCCACCGGGAATCCATCCGGGCACTGTCTCGCCCCGCACCACCTAGCGGGGGAGACAGCCTGGAAGTGCCTAACTAATGCACCTCAGCACTTGCGGCGTCAGAAGAAAAGAAACAACAAAAAGAAAATCTGGGAACCAAAAGCACGCACGCCATGTAGGCAGGTGGGTAAGACGATGAACTCTGGCAAGTAGGTTTATCTCCGGCCCCGGGTGAGCGACCCCCGAACAGAAGAAAAAAAGCAAAGGCGCCACTGACTCGAACGCTTGTACAGGGCAGTACGAATAAAATGCAACAGCACAGCACAGCACAGTACTCCGTACAGGGCGCCGCTAGGTCGCGGGATGTCTCTCAATTCGGCTCGCAAGCCGAGAGGAAGATGGAAGGATGGAAGGAAAAAAAGCCGGGCACACAAGGGAGGGGGAATGGATGCCCCTCCCTCCTGGGGCTCTAGGTAATACAGGTAAGTACCTTGAATGCCAGTACTGAATCTTGGAAAGGTAAGGAGGCGGGCAGGTACCTGAGGTAGCACCCGGCGAGTAAGCTCGATATTTTATCTTTACCTGTACCGATTTTTCAAGGTAACGTCGCACCAGTCAAGCCATTGTACAGCGCAGCCGAGCACAGCAGAGTGCAGCAGACCGGGAGTACAGAAGCACAGCAGCACAGCACAGAAAAACCTAAGATAGTGAAGATGATCTCCTGCCCCCCCGGAGAATCTGCACGGCAGAGGGCCTCCGTCGAGCTATATAGAGCTCCCGGGTGGACACGGGGACGCCGTCCCCCTCCCGTGTCTCAACCTACCCAACGCGACAAACACGAGAGATGTGCGACATCCGTACCACGCACCACAGCATACGGCTGCACGTTATGCAAGTAAACTTTGCAGGCACGGGTACCTATGAATATGCATGCGCCACTGGCGGAATGGCTGCCCCACTGGCCGAACGACCGACCGACCGACCGACCGACCGACCGACCGACCGTAGATACCGGCTCAGGGCGCCCACTACATCTACATATCTAAAGGACAAGTAGGTAGGTAGATAGGAACCTATATGTATGTAGGTAGCAGGCAAGACCGGCGAGGCAAAGGGGATAGGTAAGTAGAGACACATCGCCACGTGCAGACTCTCCCAGCAAAAGGGGAGCCCCAGCTCGACTCGGCCACGTCGAGAGGTTGAGAGATGCCCGATCTCAGAAATGCACCCATCCATCCATTGGTGCCAACGCAGCTGGCGCTCCCCCGAGTCCCCGAGGTTCCGAGCGTATTTCCCGTACACTGGTAGTACCTCCTTATGTAAGTACCTAACTTATGTATAGAGGTGTAATCCGTACAGACTAATACCATGCCCGCGATCCCGTTCCATCCATCCCTTTCACGCGTGGTGTGGCATACATGGATGGTGGGTGACACAAAGTGGTGCTAATGCAAGAGCACGCACACGCGCACGCAACGCACGCACGCACGCACGCACGCACCCGCTGCACTGCAGCATGCATGGAGAAGCACGAGAAGGGTCTGTCTGGCCGGCTGGCTAGTTAGCTGGTTGGCCGGCCGGCTACAAGCATTACCTATTGAACAGCACTGCACTGCGCTACATACACGTACGTAGCTTACTCCTCGCACTCCCGCTCTCGCACTCGCAGTCCCTACCACCGGGGATACAGTCTCTCCCTCGCGTCGAAGGTACGTTGGACTGACTACCTTACCGAGTAGAGCCTCCATCGCTAAATGCTCAGCGCGTGTACCGGAGCCTGGCGAGGCCGGGCTAGCCCTATCTAGCCTTCCTAGGCACTCTAGGGTACCGTACCTTTACCTTAGGTACCCCCTAGTAGGTAAGCAGTGGGTGGTACCTTACTCTGGACTCCCTTAGGCCGTAGGTAGCATCTGAGCGAGCCTAAGGTAGCCAGTAGCCGGCCGCTGACGAACTGGCTGCTGCGTGCTCCATTCGAGACGCTACTTCGTACATTAGTGTGCATGGACGGCTGCGATGGTGATGCGCCGCTCTTAGCGGGCCGGGCCTAGCCTCTACTACATCCCCGAGGCTCGGGTCCGGCTGAGCGTGGTAGTCACCAAGGATAAATACTAGTTAGCGAGCTAGGCTGTCGGCCTATACTAACCCAGATACCTTATTTCGCCTCCATAATGAAATAGAAGGCCGAGAGCAAGTAAGATAGCAAGTGAACTTCGATTTTTTTGGGGCTTAAATAAAATTTCCATCTGTTTTTGGGGGGCGCTGCTAGCCACTGCTTGTTTCCATTTCATCTCTTGCCCACAAAGCTTTCCTGAAATTGACAACAAGCGTGTTCCTTCCATTCTAAAGCACGCTGCCAACCTCTCCGTCTGAAGTCCTCTATCCCTCCACCGCTAGGAGAGCATAGGATGATAAATTGGATTCCGAGGCTTTCGACATGAGTGGTTGGGGGGAAAACCAAAACCAGAAACAAAAGCAAATACCATCCGAACCGGCTGATCAGACCTCCTCCCCTCCCACCATTGACAAGAACAATCTAAACCTCTCCTGAACCGCGAACACCTCCTCCCCTCCCTCCGAATGCAATTTGCCCGCCCACCCTCCGTCCGGGAAAACCGCCGAGGCGCTCCTCCAGCCCGCCGCCATCCCCGCCGAGCCCCCTCCCCCAAACCCCGAAAGGACTGAGCACGCGAAAACAGACATTAGAGGAATTAGCGGAAATAAAGAAGACCATCGGACGTCGGATATCAACACAGTAACGCCGTGACACGGAAAACACGGGGTCTCGTCAGAACAAAAGAGCCGTTTTCTCGACAACGCCACGCCACCTCTTCCCCTTGTGCAATGGCCCGGTATCCGCGTTGCCTGCCCACTCATGTCTAGAAACAACCGTGGATGACGGAGGCGGATACAAGTGATAAGGAAAAGATAGAGGGAACTATAGCCCAAGAAACACTATAGGCTGGGTGAATAATCAAGGCAAACTTAAAATATCAAACAAGAAACCTATTCAGCTCGCAGCATCGAGCAGGATTGTTGTCCACTAAGCGCTGTTCGACCCGCCGCTGCTCAATGCTGCTCGCTGTTCTGGCCGGTCTTTATGCGGCCTGTCTAGTGGTTGCTCGGAGGCTGGTTGCCGTTGTCTGCCACGCTTCTAGTTAGCCGCGGGAACAGCCACGAGAGGAGGGACGAGCGCGCCAACAGGCTCCTGTCGCCTCGACCTTGATACGATTGCATGGGTGAGATAATGGGATAACGAGGTTCGCACTTACAGTCACGCTGACCGTACATGCTCGATGGCCCCTGCTGATTCGGCGGCTGCCCGTACGGCGACGAAGGCCCCTGTTGGTTTGGCGGCTGTCCGTACGGCGAGGGGGGCTGGTAGTTGCTGTGCATGCCGTAATTCCCATTGTACTCGGGCAGGGGCTGCTGGACGGGAGCGGTCGACGGCGCAACATACTGGCCCTGAGTATAAGCGATGGGAGGCAGCTGCCGATTGTACGCCGGCGCCGCCTGGGGAGCTTCAGTTCCAACAGGACCATCCGACGGGCCGTTGTGGGCGGTGACGGAGACGGCGGCAGCGGCCCTCCTGTCGTCCTCCACCTTGCGCGCAGACTCTTCTTCCTTCTTGCGAGCCTTCCACTCCTTACGAATTTCTTTGAATTCTGCAGCGAAGGGGATCACAGAACGTTAGCCGAATATGCCATTTTCTTGGCCGGCCCAACAGCGCGGTCCACCCCTGTCCGCAGGCACCGGCGGCCCGCGGCTGTAATGAAACCGCACCACGGTAGGTTGTTTAACCGGTTACAACAACGCTAAACAGCACACGGGGAGGGTGCTCTCTCTTCTCCAAATAGGCGAGCGACAGACGAAAGAGAATAGACGGTAATACGATGAATAGATGGTGGGGGTGGGGTTGCAAAAGTCTCGTATCCGTACCTTCGGGTGTGCGCTTCTGGCCGTGAGTCTGCATCGTTACATGCGCATTCAGATGGTTCAGGGTGCCGTAAGCTTTCTCGCAGCCATTCCACCCGCACTTGTACATGCGCTCGATCTCCTCGTAGCGCCGGCGCGGGCGCTTGTGCTGCTGCGCTCCTGGAATGGGGACAAAAGAGTACACCTGGTTGTTGCGCGGGGGGGGGGCCGGCGTGGTTGGCGTCTGGGGGAAGACGTGGCTGCCCGGAGTGATGGGCGTGGCCTGTCCGGCGTAACCGCCCCAGTCAGGTCGAGGCTGCGCATACATGCCGCCGCCGCTGTGGGGGTAGCTGTGGGATAGGTCCTGAGAAGCCGGGGCGGCGGCGTAGGACGGGTACTGGGGATGCGAATACGCAGGGCTGGGTGCCGCAATGGAGGGATCTATAGGTACATCGCGGTCAGAGCTGAGAGGATGGGGTTTGTGCTGGCTGCGGGCATCATGTTGCGAAGGCATTGACGGACTTGCGGATGGCTGCACCATACCTCCGTTGCTGCCGGTGTGGTTGCCAGCGGGATGGTATGCGCGCTGGATGTGGTCGGGGAAAGAGCCCGATCGAGCTGACGGGGGATACACGCCGTACTCTGAGGTGGGAGTGGCGGTAGTCGAATAATTCTGTGACCGTCCCTCCTGCTGTGTGGCGTACTGCTGCGCTGATGGGTGATCTACTGACGAAGCTTCAGATTTGCTGTCGCCCGAGTTGCTTGGGTAGGGCGAAGGCAAACCTGACTGCGAGTACTCTGTTGCAGTTCGGTCCATGGCGCGAGTGTGCGAAGTAGTAAGTTGTGGGTGTGCCGAGGAGGTGACGGCGCTGGTGGTGGACGTCTGTCTGAGATCCTGCGGTATGGAATGCTGAAAGCGGCGAGGGGTGATCTCGGGAGAGGTGTGGCGTTGGGGTTTTGTTTGTCAAGGACGGGAGTGCGCCTTCTTTGCTGCACCTTAGCACCTTCTGTTCCGGCTAGGGCGGCGAGCAATGCAGCTGCCTTGTAGGCGTAGCTATAGTAGAAGCCTTAGATTGTTGGGAAGGCGCCTTGGAGGATCGAGAGAGGGGTGTTCAATAGGGGAGACGGAGATGAAAAGAGGAAAGCCGAAAACGAGATGTCGAAAGAGGGAGGCGGCCTTATAAACAGCGCGGCTGCAGCTGAGGGTGATTTGACGGCGGCAGAAGACGTCGGGTGGGTCGAGGACAGACGACTAAAGGTACTCCTCCGGGTGTGAACTTAAGCCTGGGTACCCGGTCTTGTTCGAACTCAGCAAGTCTGGAATGATTTGGGGCCGAAGACTTGTTGAATTTGGGGCCGGCGCTCTTCGGCCAGTCTAGCGTCAGGCGGCGCCGTCGAGGATGGTAGATCGAGCTAGACTAGTAGGTCGGCTAGGATGCCGGGGTCTAGACGCTTCCTAGCTCCCTCGACGTCCTCAAGGCCAGGTACAAGTACACAAGCCTTTCGCAAACGCCCCTGGAGAACCCGGTTTCGCGCTGCCTGGCGATGAAGCACTGAGTAATCGGATGGGGAAAACGAGGATAGTGTGGGAGGCGCCTTGTCTGGTATTTATCTGGTGGCCGAGGCAGACCAGGTGCAGGTGCTGGCTCGGGCGCAGGTACCGGCCGGGCTTCTGCGCCAGCCAGCCAGACGGGGGAGAGAAAGAAATTATGGCACGAGGGGCTAAACTGGGGGTATTTTGCCCAGCCCAGGAGTGCTGCGATGGGTGTGGTGTGCGAGCGTATGTGCGTTTCTTCGGTCTTTTGCTGAAAGTGAAGAGGGGCTAGCTGGACGCGCCTCTGCTCTGGGTTAAGCCTGGTGGATCCTCGATCGCGGAGCTGAGGTGTCCTAAACTCAAGGAAAGAACCGCTCTGAAACCAGAGAGGTATTTTTCGCTTTTGTTTTCGGAGACGGGGTGACTCCACTAAAGCTATCCACCAGATCCAGGTGTGCTAATGCTAGCGCAGCGTTGCGCAAGGGCACATGCACTTGGGGATGCTCCGTACAGCAGACGGATGGCGGGAGTTGGTGGGCAGCTAGCTGGCGATCTTCAGAAGCAAGCGGACGACGCCTGCGTGCTGAGTTTCCCCCTGATGTTATCGAGGAGCGCGGACAGCTCAAGGCCCGGGCGCCGTTCGTTCAACCTCCTGCTGCCGAGGAGGAACCCGCTAGTCCACGCCGATTTTTGCCTGCCAAAAAGAGAGACTGACTCGTTGAAAGCACACCACCGCCGCTAAGTCTCGCTCTCGCTCTCGCTCTCTTTCTTCTCCTCTCCCTCTGAAGCCCGACGCGGGGGGGCTTCAGATCTCAGACCGATAAAAGGCAGGAAGAGGTGCTGTGCATCGGCGTAAGCCTTTAGTTGGTGAAAACAACATGTGGGCCTCCGTATCGGAGCGCACAAGTAATGGCGAATATAAGGAAGAAGAGTCGATATGATCGTCGTAGGAAGACAACATAGGTAGTGGTGATATGTTGTGGCGAATGCGAGTCCTCCCCTCGCTTCTCTCTACTCCGTAATAAAATTTGGGGGATGGCCGGACCGGGGGAGGGAAAGGGGGAAGGGAAGGAAGAAGGGAGGGGGGGGGGTGTGGAAGGAGGGTGGTTCTGTGGTATGGCCTGTCGGTAAGGACCCTAGTCCCTGCCGCTAACTTTGCTGGCGCAGGCGCAGAGATGCGGGCCCAGTCTTGGTTTTGCAGGGATCCCCTCACTTTCTTGGAGCGCAGAGGAAGCGGTAAGGAAGAAAGGGCGGGAGAAGGGGCGTCCGGAGGGGGGACGGAAAAGCGAAAAGGAAGGGGTTTACTGAGGAATAACGAGAAAAAAAAATAGCGAAAGCGAGAGGAAGGGAAGGCCTGCTCAAGCAGGGGTTCTAGTGCGGGTTGGTGTGTGTGGTGGCAAGCGGGCAGCGGCTACTTGGCCTGGGCTGGGGGGGGTGCTAACAAGCACAAGACCGAAGTACTCACTACCTACGAAGTTGGACGGGCCTTCCTGCCACACGTTGTCTCGTCGTACGACGCCGTGCCTCCACTGGCGTCAGTATCCTAGCAAGCTGAGGTGGCGCGCAGGTGAGGAAATGGTGAGAATGGTGGGAACTGTCGGAGGGAGCTACCCGACTTGCCCACTAGGTACGTACTTCGAGTAGGTACTGCTTCGAAAGTCGGGTGCCCCAGGAAGCCGCGAGAGAAGGTCGAGTCCAAAAGGCGGACGGAGATCGCCGGGGCAGGCAGCCGAGGTGCAGCCAGTTACAGGCAGCTAGGCACGCAAGCAGGCACGCAAGCAGGCAGGCAGGCGACTTTAGTGAGACGGAAGCGGCGTGTATGTCGGCGACGGGGTGAAAGCAAGCGATTCATTCATCGAGATCTCTCGTCCATCCACTGACCGACGGCCGCGGGCTGCAGCGAAAGAGAAGAGAGCAATTCGAACACAAGGTACCTGCGAGGCAAGGCACGTTGGCACTGTGTGGGGTCTTTTGAGCGCAAGATCTAATAACACTCACGCCCAGCCACAGTGGTGGACGCTAAACCCGATACGACTCTGGCTGGAGGGGCTGGGGGCCAACCCCACATGATATTGGATACCAGACTCCAACAGGGCAGCAGCAGCAGAAGTGAGCACATGACAGGTTACATTTGCATCAAGCAACTCGATCGTCTGATGAACCGGGCTCCTTCCGTACATGTACAGAGTCGGCTAGCTTGCTCCATAGGCCTGCTGGGCCGTCATCCTAGACGGCCTTATCGTCGGCATCCTCTCCTAGCAGTATGCCGCTAGCGACCATCGACCGCCATTCATGGATCTGCTCAGTGCTTTCGAAGTGCTCTAAATAGCAGTTCCCTTTTGCTGCTTTTTGCTGCTAGGCGGGATTTATTTCGTTTTCATGAGCTGTCCGTCCTTTTCTCTGTCTAGGGTGGGCCAATGTTGGCAAGGACGGTGGTTTGCCGACTGTTCCAGCGAGTCCAATCAGTGTGCATAGTGCCCAACCCTCCGGCTCGGCGACCACACCCCTGCAAGCAGCAGCATGTAGTTCGTTAGATTGGCTCGCGAAAGAAGACTGTCCGGGGGGTCTTGTCTGTTTTTCCCGACCCAAAGAGATATGAAGGATTGAGCGCTATGGGATACCTAGCAGTCATAGCAACCAGTGACCTAGAATGGAGGTATTCCGTGCAATATGCGTAGGTAGTCTGGTGCGCTGTGGGCATGGTTTTGGGCTGCCTTGCCCAACGTCCATGCAGGCTGGCGAAGTCTGCAACGACTTGTGGAGGGCGGGGTCACCTTGTCTGGACAGCGGCCGGTAGGCTCCGGCTGTGCGACGAAGTACAAGTACAGAGAAGGGGGCACGGGTACGGCGCAGAAAAAATTCTGCCACCTCCGAAAGCGCAGTCCTGCAACAGCAACCGAGTACCTCCCATGTATTCGGTCCCGTTTTTTTATGCAGCATGGATGTGCGTACCTACATGCCCAATATTGGCTTCCATGCTGCCTCCCTCGTCTGGAGAGCGTAAGTCGCGGGCAAAATTCTCCGTTTGCCGGACGCCGTGCTACATGTCGGTTTTGGCTTCTGGTGCGCCTCAGTTGGTGATGGAGACTCGAGACGTTTGTTTGCGACAGTGCGAGGCTAAAATCGCTCACAGGGCTTACCGCGCCAACAAGCTTATTTAGTAGGACGCCCTGGAAGGAGAACATCCCGACTGGATGCCCTCTGGGCGGCGTCGAGGCCTTCTAGGTTGCCTTGTCGAGGTACGGAGTACATGTAATAAAGGTGGTGGCGCCCATTCCTTGAAGCAAGGGGCCAGCGTCAGCAGGCCAGGAACTTAGGAATCGCGGGCACCTTTCCGCCTACGGAATAGCCTTCCACCGCCGTTCACCCACCGGCAACCCAAAGGATCAAAGCTTGTCCCGAGGAGGGGCAGTCCTCGTTTCTTGCAGCCCAGTTTTCTTTCTACAAATAATAAGGTGATTCCTGATTCATAATAATCTGGCGCTCCAGAGGAAGGGAGGCGTCTGCGATTCATGGGGGAGAAGAACAACGCAGCCTATAAGTGAGGAAAAGGGAAATGCCTCTGGAAAGGTTTTAGGGAGCGCGAGGGCATCTACAAACGAACGGACAGCGACGCGGCCCAACCTGATCCTCGGGACGGTGGCACAAAGCTATAACTTGCACTAGGCTTGAGCCTCCGCCGGGTTGCCTTTGGAGGTTGAACAGACGGCGGAGAGGCCAGCTACTCAATCCAACGCGATTGCCTAGCTCCTCCCTCCATGCGCGGAGCACGAAGCACTAAGAACTCGATATGGAGTAACAACGCCATCCACGGAATGGATGCGCTTGCAGAAGGTGGGTGTGCTTTTTTAGTGTGCGCCCCATGGATCAGGTAGTGGAAGGGCGCCGCACCGGCGAACGTGTCGGCCAGGCGGCCTTTGTTCGCGGGATGCGCTGCGGTGTGCGGAGAAGTTAGCGTGGTTCATTGTCGACGCGAACCGCTTCTGTCCAGACCCCAGCGATGCTTGCAGCACAGGCTAACTGAAAGCGTCGCTAGCGGTTGTCCCATCCCGCTTCCCAGCTCGACACGAAACGACGCCCCAGCAGCGGCGGCAAGCAAAAAAAAAAAAAAAAAAAAAAAAAAAAAAAAAATAACCCCAAGCCGCCGGGATAAAGGGTTTTTGAACGGTGGTTGAGGTTGTGAGCCCCGGCGCCCCCCAACCCGGGG
>JAKLNC010000172.1:24842-64288 GCA_022813145.1 Barbatosphaeria neglecta | reverse complement strand
CCCTGCTGCCCCCTTCCCGGTGTTCTTCTGCAATCCACCCGCATTTTTGGGGGGTTTTGTTCGGGGGGGTAAGGGGTTTTTTATTTCCCCCCCCCCCCCCCCCCCCCATGGACAACTCACCTTGCAGGACTAGCGGCCCACATCTCTTGCGCCCGGTCTGCAGAGGGAATCGTACAGGAGCAGCCGAATCTGCGTAGCTGCCCTGGTGGAAGCCCTACGACAAGCCATCAAGGTACGTACGTACGTAAGGACGTTACCTATGTGCCCACGGCAGTGGAAAGACAGCTGCGAAGCGATGGCAATGTAACTCCCACCCAAACTGTCGGGTCAATTCTACCTGCCCGCCCCCTGACCTGGTCTGACTTGCCTCACAGCTTAAGGACCTGTCCTTTTCGTCTCCGGGCGGCCGCGCCGTCTCCAAACTGCGAGAGCTTAATATCTTCTGATATTACCTAAGAATGGATTTTTCTGTTTCCCGACGGAGCCGCAAGTATTACTCACCTCAGTGGGTGTGTTGTGTGCCTGCTTCCTGCAACCCGCCCAGGCTGTGGTGAAACCGGAGGGGGGCCCATCCCGCTATAGGCCAGACGGGAGCGCGGCCGAGAAAAGGGTGAAAAGGCCGCTCACTTGATTTGCCAGCCCCGAGGGGCTATGGGCGATCCCATCCCAACTTGGACGGGTCGGGGCGCACCGGTTTCCCGCTGGCGAGTCGGACGGCGTGGCAGACGCATCTGACCTAGGCGCGAGGGGGCGAGGGGGGGGTGAGAGGGGCGAGGGGCACAGAACAACATCAGGCCATTATTATTACTTTACTTGGTTCGGCGGCCACATATCTACATTCTCCTGGCACATACCTGGCTGGCGGCCGGAGTCATGCAGCCCGCAGCCCTTCATCCCGCTCGACGGCTTTATTTGGAGCTAGAAGCTGTCCGGATGCATGTGCGTGCCATCCTATCAGAGCAGGCGATCGCGTTCCGACGCATCTTGGGGATTGTGCGCCATCTTATCGATATATCGATACTAGCGTGTTCGTCCAATAAGACAGCTAATAAGGGCCTTCTCCCCTATCGAGACGCTTACAGGCGGAGAATTATGGCGGCATCGCGTGGAGTGGAGGGTGTTACCAGACCTTTTACCTTTACCTCTCTGTCCCATCGGCCGGCGCCGTGCTACCGAAAGTGCTATTTTGATGACACTCGCGTCTACGAGTAATTCCATGAGATGGTGTTCTATCATGGTCTCATTCCTTCGGTTTTCCAGTCTGGACAATTAGGATGCATCCATCCGGGACCCACGAAGTTAGGTGTAGCTCAGTCGGTGGGAGGACTCTTTCCTCCGAAGGCGATTGAAGTATTCCGAGGTGTGGGTGGGCTTACGAGTAGAAAGGGTCTCTGCGAGTTTCGGTCTGTACAGAACGCCGTGCCCGCCCGAAACGTGTGGGCTCGTATGGAGACGTATGCACCTCCCAGGTAGAGTACAGGCGACTAGCCTTTCTCGGCAGTTGGGGAGAAGGAATGGTACGCATGTGCGCATGTACCGTTTCTTGAGACCGCTGGCCGCAGTCCCGAACAACGCCCTCCTCTATTCCATCGATCCGTCTACTCGGCGACCGGGGGGATTTAGGTAACATTTTGGGCCGGGCGGGGGGGGGGGGGGGGGGAGGGGAGGGGAAATGAAGAGTTGGGCTCCGAAGAGTCCGATTTCACATTACCAACCTCTTTTGGGGGAGGCGCTCACCTCGTGATCTTCTCTCCGCCTCTTGTGGGTTGTCCCGGTCTCGGTGAGAAGAGACTTCAGGATTGACCTGAGCGGTGGGTCGTCCTGTCTGCCCGTCAGATGCCCGCTGCACGTGGTAAGGAAGGGTACGGTTACATCTGGCGATGATACCCTTCTCCAGTCGGAGCTGCAGGGCCCCGGTTCTTGCCATGTCAAATTCCATGCTCGAGAGCTCTTATGACGTAGGTAGCAGAATTTATTCCCAAGTTAAGCGCCTGTCACGGTTCTGCGTTCTCCAGTTTTCGAGGAAAGCCGGAAAGTAGCACCTAGCATCGGGGTCCTCCGAAACGTTGGACTTGGACCGGGGTGTCTGTAACAATCCGGCGCGAATGACGCTATAAGCACCTACGCAGGTAGATGTGAGTACTCATCCTAGGTACTGGCAGACACTATGGAAGATCAACTTGATTTGCATGATCGCGATACTGATAGTAATACAATAATACTGAAAAAAAAAACCCCAGACCAACGAACCTTGGAAGCTCTGTCAATAGTACAAGCACGTAATTAGAATACCAAAAAGGTGCTGGAGTTCCTGTATCTAGGGCAAAATGATGTGCCAGAGTTTCGCAGGAGGGGAGTAATCCCGCGGCATGTACATAAGATAAACTCGAAGCTAAGGTACCTACCTAGGTATCTGGATACCTGTGCTTAAGACGGATAGCAAGGAGAGGAAGGCGGCACTACGGCCTTCAAAAAGTGCGTGAACTGCTCGGGCCCTCACAAGGCTGAAAGCCTGGCGAAGTCTTGCTATTCGCCAAGCGTTTCTCGTTATATGCCCGCTCATTAATTGGTAATTCCAGAGGATAGAATATTTGGACTGACCCTTGGTCTCACGTGCTTTCATAGCGTGGACTCTACGTACCTATCTCGATGTCAAATTATGAGACGGGGATTCGCGCCTCCATTAGCGTCTGTCCGTCCACCGGGCTGTTACGAAGGCACAGGCAATTACAGCTACACAGGTGATTTCACACGCAGCACATAATATTGTCGGGTTATGGCCTGGCTTCCTTCTGTAGGAATAGCATCAATGCTCCGGGAAATTTCCCGATAGACACCACAATACATCTTGTACCACCCGAGGTACCCCTACCGACACATAACCGGGGTGAAAATAAAGGATAAAAGAAACCTCAAAAAAGATCCCCGCCCAACTCCTCAAATGCCAAATTCTGGTGTTAAATTGGGAGGTGATGAAAGGGCGGAAGGGAGGTGGTGCGGCTACGAAAACCCGATGGGATTTTTGCTGCGGTGGAATTCGAACGCAGGACCTCGGTCATCATCGATGGGCAGGTGCTGTGGTACGCCTCTGCGGCGAGGGGTTTCCCCCGCCTTGGATTATACCACTCGTCCATCAGGCCCTGCTGTAGGTACGTATGTACGTAGGTACGTATCTTTGTCGACAGAAGAAGTACGGCCCCGGGAGGTTATAAGCTGAATTTTGGGGGCACGGGAAAGACAGGAAGATCTAGGATGAAATGTGAAGGTGAAGGCCCCATCAAGACTGTATTGCAGCTGACGGCGCTACGCTGGTAATAATGTACAAGTGAAGTGGATGGATGGCACGATAGATGCCTGAAGGCAGATGGATGGACGCTTTCCCAACCGCACCAAAATGAGACATTCTGGGCTTATGAAGACTTAAGCTGGCGAGGCAAGGAAGAAGGAAGGGACTTTTCAATAGCCCGAGCGATTGAAGCCGTGCAATCTCCCTCTCATTCCCCTTATTCCCCGACAGCCCTGCTTTGCTGCTCATAGTCCCAGAGACCCTGCGTAGGCTATTCCACCGGCCCCTTTAAAGAGGCGTCGGGCCGTGTCGGTGTGTGCAGGCAGTGCTGAGGCTGGGGCCGGTCCTTTTGACATGTTGTCAGGGAGGGTGGCTAGTTCCCCGCTAGGGGAACTGCCTCCGCCATCACTATAATAGCGACAGCAGCTAAGACTTGAACGGCCTTCAGCTAGCGCTTTGCCACTTATAACAGTATGCCGTCTCTTGGCCTTGGCCGGGAAGCTTGCGACTAGGTACCAATGAATAGGTACATAAGTAAGGATACTTGAAGAGATGGCGGCCTTACTCTTCCATTCGCTGCCTTCTCGTCTACCTTGGGTACTCGGCGAGGCTACCTGATACAAATATTAGCTTATGGGACACGAACTAAATGGTTCCGCCCTTGACAACAGCCTTCTGGAAGCACCCGCACATGGTAGTTCATAGGCCCCTACTTTCCTGAAATAACATGGGCCAGCTGGCATGTGGCAGCGACTCGTGCCGTCCAATGGACTAATCTTGTGCCTGCCTACGTACCTACGTACCTACGTACGTAGGTAGTATTGTCATTGGCGGATTCAACCCAGCCTGGAGCGCTAGGCGGTCCTCAATGTCGAGCTGGAATCAATATCCAGACTTTCCGATGTAAGACCGATTCGATAGCTGGTGGCTATTCACATGTCATTTGTATGCGTATAACCTGACGATACTGCATCCTAATTTATTATACGTTCGATCCCCGGATGCGGCCACTGGTATGAAGATCGCGCAGGGCTGCCGGGCGCACTAACTGGATTAAGTGAACGGCAACACGGTTTTTGTTAGTGCTGCGGTGGGGAACACAGGCAGGGTGGTGCGGGGCCTTGGCTAAACCTCGTCGCTCATTACATCACGATTTGGACACAGCAACATCATAATGACCGCCACTCGTTTGACGTCTTCTAGCTGCGTCTACCTAGTCTACCAATTACCGTCTCCGCATTTCTAACATGGATGCGGCTTCATACACATGGAGGAAGACATCCGGGCAGAGTAGCCCACGTCCCGAAGAGAACGGAGCGTGGCACTTTTTGCCGTGCTGTCAACCTTGGAAGCTCTCAGTTGTCTGCTCGATCACCCCTCCTCTCACGACACGCTCCTTCCGCGCGCGCCTCCCGGGCGCCCTTGTATTGTTGCCGTGTCACTGTGACGTCAATGACTGGTCGAGCTCGCTGTTGGGCGGACACCCAAGCCGCCAGTGCTGCTTTTCCATGATAAAAGACCTATTCAGCCACGTGCCTGCTCTTAACCATTTTTTCCCTGGCCGGCCGCCGTCTCGTTGATCGTCCCTCATCTCCATCGCTTCCCTCACCGAATCAACCTGCCCTCTTCACGGGGTCTATCGCAATACTGGATGGCATCGCTCAAGGCCCTATCTGAACCGTTGCAGAAAGCTCAACAAGCCATCATGGGTCCCAACACCGACAAGATTGTCGACATGGAGCCGAACTTCAGGGATGCGGACAAGACGACACTTATGACTTCGGACTTCGGTGTCCGGCAGTCCACTGCTGACGACTGGCTGAGGGTGGCCACCGACGGCAAGACGGGGCCGTCCCTCCTCGAAGATGTGTTCGGCCGCGAGAGGGTGAGCACTTCCACCCGACCGCCATAGTCTTCTCACAGGTGGTCGAATTGCTAACACCCGCGGTTTCTTATTCTAGATCCACCATTTTGATCATGAGCGTATCCCGGAGCGTGTCGTCCACGCGAGGGGCACTGGCGCCTTCGGCACGTTCAAGCTGTATGAGAGCGCGGAGGACGTGACCTTCGCTCCCGTCCTGACCGACACGTCTCGCACGACGTCGGTCTTCGTCCGCTTCTCCACCGTTCTGGGATCGCGTGGCAGTGCCGACACCGTCCGTGACGTGCGAGGCTTTGCTGTCAAGTTCTACACGAGCGAGGGCAACTGGGATATTGTGGGCAACAATATCCCCGTCTTCTTCATCCAGGACGCCATGAAGTTTCCCGATATCATCCATGCGGGGAAGCCGGAGCCGCACAACGAGGTGAGAAACCGTCTTTTGGCCCCCCGTCCTGACAAGGTAGACACGGGCTGATGCGCAAACAGGTTCCCCAAGGCCAAACGGCGCACAACAATTTCTGGGACTTTATCTACATGCATCCCGAGGCCACGCACATGTTCCAGTGGGCCATGTCCGACCGGGGCATCCCGCGGTCGTACCGCATGATGCAGGGCTTCGGCGTCAACACGTACACTCTGATCAACGCCAAGGGAGAGCGTCACTTTGTGAAGTTCCACTGGACCCCCGAGCTGGGCGTTCACTCGCTCGTGTGGGACGAAGCGCTCAAGATTGCCGGCCAGGACCCCGACTTCCACCGCAAGGACCTCATGGAGGCCATCGACAACGGGGCCTACCCCAAGTGGAAGTTCGGCATCCAGGTCATACCCGAGGCCCGAGAGAACGATTTCGACTTCGACATCCTCGATGCCACCAAGGTGTGGCCGGAGGATCTTGTGCCTGTCCGTTATATCGGCGAGATGGAGCTGAACCGCAACGTCGACGAGTTCTTCACCCAGACCGAGCAGGCCGCCTTCTGCACCAGCCACATCATCCCCGGCGTTGGTTTTTCCGACGACCCGCTGCTCCAAGGCCGCAACTTCTCCTACCAGGACACCCAGATTTCGCGCCTCGGGGTCAACTGGGAAGAGCTGCCCATCAACCGGCCCGTGTGCCCCGTCATGAACTTCAACCGCGACGGTGCCATGCGCCACACGATCAACCGCGGCACCGTCAACTACTGGCCGAATCGGTACGAGATCAACCCTCCTGCCGGCCCCGGCGGCCCGGACAACATGGCCTACGTCGACTATGCCGAGAAGGTGGCCGGCATCAAGACTCGCATCCGGAGCGCCAAGTTCAAGGAACACTATTCGCAGGCTCAGCTCTTCTTCAACAGCCTGTCACCCATCGAGAAGCAGCACGTGGTAGCGGCCCTGCAGTTCGAGCTTGACCACTGCGACGACCCTACCGTTTACGGCCGCCTGGCGCAGCGCCTGGCCGACATCGACCTGGGCCTTGCTCAGACCGTGGCCGAAGCGGTGGGTGCCGACGTGCCCGCGAAGGCAGGGCGGCCAAACCACGGGCAAAAGTCGCCCGGGCTTTCGCAGTTCGACTTCCCGCCTAGCGAGCCCACTATTGCCTCGCGAAAGGTCGCCATACTTGTGGCTGACGGCTTCGACGCGCTGGCCTTCGGAGCGGTCAAGGCCGCGCTTGCTGCCGCCCAGACCGTCCCGTTGGTTATTGGGACGACGAGGTCGACTATCAAGTCGGCCGGCGGCGGGCCCGGCGTCAAACCCGACCACCATCTGGAGGGCTTCCGCAGCACCCTCGTGGATGCAGTATTCATCCCCGGCGGCGCCGAGTCGGTGGCAACGCTGTCCAAGAACGGCAGGGCGCTGCACTGGGTCCGCGAGGCTTTCGGCCATTTGAAGGCGATCGGTGCCACTGGCGAGGCTGTCGGCTTCGTGCAGAGCGCCATCGCCCTTCCAGACGTGCAGATCTCGAACTCGGCGGACGCCATCGAGTCCTATGGCGTGGTCACGATGGGCAGCGTGGCACACAACAGCCTCAGCGAAGTTGTCGACCTTGCCAAGGGCGGCAAGGGTTTCATGGAAAAGTTCTTCACCTCCATCGCCCAGCATCGGAACTGGGACCGGGAGCTGAGCGGGCTGAACACTCAGGTGGCATACTAAAAGTCCTTTGATTTCTGGTTCTGCCTGGACTTCATCGTAACAATAGCACTCTCGTTTGGTCGTTAAGGCGTCGCACAACCGCGACATGGGCGACAGTATCACCCCTGTATTTATGTGGCCGGGCATGGCTCCTAAGTCTCAAATTGAGGCTTATTGAACTCTGAAAAATAGTTGTTGTCCAATCTGTTCCTGCTGGTGTCCTGGGCCGAAACCGACAACGCTTGCTGACCCCAACACCGACAGAGTACTGTTATTACTAGAGCGCCCACGCTCCATCATGTGCAGCCTCCTCCTCCCCCTTGCAGTTAGGTACGTACGTAGCTAATGCTGAGTTTGGGGGATAAACTCTCAGGCGGACGCAGGATTTAGTGGTATTCGGAATGGCATCCGCTTCTTCATGCCTCGTAGCTAGTCCCAGCCCCGGGGCTACGTACATACGAACATCAGGCACCTCGGAGGAGGAAGAGTACGGCTCGGTCCTGGTGCGAGTGATGACTTCAGCAGGGCCTTCCGCGACGAGGGCGGCGGAATCAGGAGAATGCGCTTGGTGGCGTGACAATTACACGACCTTCCAGCCGTCCCCCGTGTGGAAATATTATCCGGCGTATGGCTTCCACGTTGGCGTAGCATGCAGCCATGGAACGATGAATGAAAGGCAGCAATCTAAAAGACGGCCGCGGATTTGCTGAAACGGGCAGCCGTCCCGCGAATCAAAAGCGGCGGGGTCTCGATTGACCTCTGCGTGCTTCACGCTGTGCTCCGACGGGGATGAGTCATCTACCTATTATGTCGCACTTGCCGGATGGCCTAGGCTCCCTTCCAGTCCTCGAGGGAAGTGATGCCCGAACCCGACAACTTCACGTTCATCAGTAGGTGCTGCGGCTTGGACTCACGTTAGCACTGCCTGCCAGCCGTGCTTCTTCGATCTCATAGTCACGTACGAGCCCCGGGCGGCTATCCGGGCACGATGGAGAGTTCGTACACACCGCCACTCGGCCTGACCATCATCTCGTCCATCTCCATCGGCGTCGCAGCCTTATGGGCGCTGTGGATCATGCTGGACATCATCTGGCGACGAGGCTGGAAGTCCATGATGGCTATCATGTACGTCCAAGCCCCCCCTCTGTCGTGACTCGCCGATGCTGATGAGTGCGGCGGGATCAAGGATCCCCGTTTACATAATCAACGCGCTCTACCTGTGGCCCATCACGCTGTGGACGTACCTGAAGTACGGCAGGCCGCCCAAGCCGGGCCACAAACAAGAAGATGCGGACGCAGACGCAGACGCAGACGGCGCCGGCCGGGGAGCCCATCACGGCGCCCATCACGGTCTGCATGATGACGACGACGACGCCGAGAGGGAAGGCCATCATCCTGCAGCGGGTGATGGCGGCCATCAGGGCTACCACGGCGACACGGGGGAGGCCTCCAGCCCCACGCAGGAGGAGAAAGCGAGCGAGGGGAGAGGGATGGAACGCGATGACGGCCATGACAGCTTGCACTTGGTCACGGACAACGAGCACCCACACGAGTACGGCCACCAGGGGTACCGCAGAAACGATACGCTGCCCAGTCCGGGGCCATCGCCGGCAGACCGTGGGCAGCATCACGACCTAGACGTGCACGCTCACCACCGCGAGGACCTGAGTCCCGGGGCCGACGACGCCGCGAAGGCCGAGGAGGAAGCGAGGGAGGAAGAGCCGGCAGCGGTTGCCGCTGGTGCTGCTGGTGCTGCGGACGGCCACAACACGCACACACACACGCACGCACCCACGCACGCACACACGCACGCACACACGCACGCACACACACACGGGCACATGCACGGCGGGGGCGGCAACATTCCGATGTTCGCGAACGTGACCATCGCGGTGTGCCACTGCGGCGCCGGCTGCGTGATCGGCGACGTGATCGGCGAGTGGATCGTCTACGGCAGCGGCGCCGCCATCAACGGGCGGGATATCTGGCCGGAGTGGCTGATCGGTGCGTCCGGCTCTCAGCCTTGCTGTCTCCCGGTCTCCTGCCGGAAAGCTAATATGGATAGGCAGACTTCGCGCTGGCGCTCTTCTTCGGCATCTTCTTCCAGTACTTCTCCATCGCGCCGGCGACGGGCCGGTACGGGCTCGAGACGCTGTGGCGGGCGGCCACGGCCGACTTCTTCTCCCTGGTGGCGTTCGAGATCGGCCTGTTCGGGTGGATGGCCATCTTCCAGATCGCCATCTTCCGCTGGAGGCTGGAGATGGACACGGTCACGTACTGGTTCATGATGCAGATCGGCATGTTCTTGGGGCACTGGACGGCCGTGCCGGTGAACTGGTGGCTGCTCACCAGCAACGTCAAGGTGGCCATCCACTAGGTAGAATCGTACTGAGGCAGAAATTAGCGAGTGCCAGAAACGAAGGCGCGCGATGACATCACAGCGGAATCACTGCACCGTCGCTGTGGAGCTTCCGTTCCGGATACAGCATCCGATCAGGCGGCTGCCCACTGTATCGTCCGCTGTAATCCGCGCAGTGCTGCAGTAGATAACCTCGACTCTCGCCTGGAATGTGCCTCACCTGGAATGTGCCTCGCCCGGAACCTCTGCATCCCAACACGTCTGGCTCAATCGGACGGACTCCTTCCACCATGACGCACATCCCGGGCATGTTCGGGCACCCGCGGCTGCCGGTGATCGCCATCGCGGGGCTGGCGTGCGAGACGTCGACGTTCACGCCGTCGCGCACGCAGGCGGCGGCCTTCCACCCGCAGCGCGGCCCCGACGCCGTGGCCAAGTACCGCTTTCTGGACCCGGGCACGCCGCTGGGGACGGCGGCCAACTGGCGCGGGGCCCTGATCGGCCACGCGCTGCCGGGAGGGGTGGTCACGCGGGCCGCCTTCGAGGCCCTGGCCGACGAGATGGTGGCGCGGCTGCGGGCCGAGGGCCCCGTCCACGGCCTGTGGTTCGACATCCACGGGGCCATGGTGGTCGAGGGCCTGGACGACGCCGAGGTCGAGCTGCTGCGCCGGCTGCGCGCCGTCGTCGGCCCGGAGGTGCTGGTGTCGGCCAGCATGGACCTGCACGGCAACGTGTCGCGCGAGCTGGCTCACATGCTGGACCTGGTCACGTGCTACCGCATGGCCCCCCACGAGGACGCGCTGGAGACCAAGGAGCGCGCCTGCCGCAACCTCGTCGCCTGCCTCGGCCCCTCCGCCGCGGACAGGCGCCGCCCGCTCAAGGCCTGGGTGCCCGTGCCCATCCTGCTGCCCGGCGAGCAGACGTCGACGCGCGACGAGCCGGCCAGGCACATCTACGCCGCCGTGCCCGCCGTCGAGGCCGATCCGGGCGTGCTGGACGCCGCCGTCTGGGTGGGCTACGCCTGGGCCGACGCCCCGCGGAACAGGGCCGCCGTCGTCGTCACCGGCTGGGACGAGGACGCGGTCGGCCGCGGGGCTGAGAAGCTCGCCCGGCTCTTCTGGGACGCCAGGGCCGATTTCCGCTTCGTCGCGCCGACCGGCGGCTTCGCCGAGTGTCTGGACGCCGCGCTCCGCTCCCCGGCGCGCCCTTACTTCATCTCGGACTCGGGCGACAACCCGACCGCGGGGGGGTCGGGCGACGTCAGCTGGGGCCTGGCGCGGCTGCTGGAACGGCCCGAGTTCAGGGACCCCGCCGGGCCCACGGTCATCTACGCGAGCCTGCCCGGGCCCGAGGCGGTGCGGATCGCGGCCGGAGCCGGCGTGGGCGCCACCGTGACCGTCACGGCCGGAGCGGAGGTGGACCGCGCGCACGCGGGGCCCGTGACCATGACCGGCCGCGTGCACGCGGTCAGACGCGGCGACCGCGACGCCCTGGTCGAGGTGGTGCTGCAGGTCGGCAGCGTCTTCGCCATCCTGACGCAGCTGCGCAAGCCCTACCACCTGGAGCGCGACTTCACCGCCCTGGACCTCGCCCCCCGCGCCGCCGACATCGTCGTCGTCAAGATCGGCTACCTCGAGCCGGAGCTGTACGCCATGGCCGCCGACTGGATGCTCGCCCTGACCCCCGGCGGCGTGGACCAGGACCTGCGCCGCCTCGGCCACCGCCGCATCCGCCGGCCCATGTGGCCCTTCGACGGCGAGGAGGACTTTGCCGGCCAACCCGACCTCCGTGCGCGCGTCATCCCGTCGTCCGTCGAGCCGCTGACCGGCCCGGACGAGTAGCACCCGCAGGGAGGGCACCGGATAGGTGGGAGGCCGTGTACATAACGGAGACCGTGTACATAATTCTGCTACTACTCGGCGTGATCGGTGGAGACGGAGGCAAGCACATGAAATAGCCGTGCATTTTCGTGGGCGTCCTGCCCTGGCTTGCCCGCATAATATACTTACTGCATGCCGATCCTGCCTATCTGAATATGTATTCAGTGTTCCCTTTATGACGAGGCCCGCTACTGCTGCCCCGCGTTGTACCTGTCCATGGCCGGGCCGGCCAGCTGCATGGCCTTGGGCGCGTCGTACTTGTCCATGAACACCTCGACGAGCTGTGGCGTTTGCGCAGCGCCGTCAGTATTGTGCCAGATAGAGATAGGTGCGGGCAGGTGGGTGGGGAGGGACGATATGCCAACCTTGGTGCAGCTGGGCTCTCCGAACTGCGCGTCGGCGAAGAGCGCGTCCAGGTCGCCGGGGGTGCGGACGGCGTACGACTCGGACTTGACGCCGGGGCCGAAGAAGTCGAGCGCCTTGGTGTAGTCCCACAGGGCGACGTCGTTGTAGGGCTGGTCGCGGCCGTGGATGGCCCGCTCGACGGTGTAGCCCGCGTTGTTGATGATAAAGCTGGTCTACCGTCAGTTCTCTATCGAACAAGGCGAACGAGATGAGGAACCAAAACAAAGCGAGGAACCAAAACAAAGCGAGGAACCAAAACAAAGCGAGGAACCAAAACAAAGCGGGGAACCCGACGAAAGGTCAAGGAAGTGAGAAACCAAAAAAAAAAAAAAAAAAAAAACCTTACACGATGACGTTGCTGCCGTGGCGGAGGAGATCCGACAGCGCCTGGATCGTCATCTGCAGGCTGCCCTCGCCGGTGACCAGCAGGGTGCGCCGGCCGTGGCGCTCGGCATTGGCCGCGGCAGCACCCACGGTAGCCCCGGCCGCATAGCCGATGCTGCCGAACACCTCCTGCGTCCACATGGTGACCGGGCCCGGCAGAGGCGCCCCCGTCATGCCCACGGCCGACGTGCCCGTCTCGACGACGATGAGATCGTCCTTGCGCAGGAAGGTGGCCAGCGCAGGCCAGAACCAGGCCTGCGTGACCGACCCCGGGTCCCGCGCCGGCGTCTCGTCCAGATACGGCTGCAGGGTGCCCTCGGCGTAGCCGCGCGTGGACAGCGGGGCCTCGCGCAGGGACGCGGCCAGGCGGGGCAGCACGTGCTTCATCTTGAGGGCGAAGCGGCGGGTGCCCAGGGCGACGAAGAAGCGCTCGAAGTCGACGACGACGTCGGCGGCCACTTTGGTCGTGAACTCGCCCGTGTTCATGTCGGCCGGGTAGTTCCCGATCCAGAGCACCAGGTCCGCCGCCTCCACGGCCTCCCGCACGTGCGGCAGGCTTCCCGCGCCGGCGTACGTGCCGCCGTAGTGCCCGCTACGCTCGTCGACGGCGCCCTTGGCCATGGGCGTAGTGTACACGGGGATGCCGGCGGCGTCGACCAGCGCTGCCACCTCGGGCAGCACGCCGTGGCGCGTGGCGCCGCCGTCGACCAGCACGACCGGCCGGCGCGCAGCGGCGAGCCGCGCGCGCACCTCGGCCAGGCACTTGACCTCGAGCCCGGCGTCGTTGGGGTCCAGGTCGCGGGCGAGCGGCGCCAGCAGGCCGGAGGCGTCGACGCGCTCGAAGGCTACGTCGGTGGGCAGGCCGATGTACACGGGCCGGTTACGGTACAGCATTTCGTTGAGCACGCGGTCGATCTCGCGCGGCGCGCTGGCGGCGTCGTCCAGCAGCGCCGTAGCGCAGCTCACCTCCGCGGCCATGCGGCGGTAGTTGTGGAACTTGCCCTCGCCCGTGGTGTGGTGCAGGATCGCGTGGCTGCGCTGGGCGCGCATGCTGGGATAGCCCACGATGTGCACCACCGGCACGAACTCGGTGTACGCCCCCGCCAGCCCGCACAGCGCCGACGTCTCGCCCGGCCCGAACGTCGTCACCAGCGCCCCGGCCCCGTGCACCCGCGCGTACCCGTCCGCCGCGTACGCCGCGATCAGCTCGTTGGGGTTGCCCTTCCAGCTGAACCCGCCCTCCAGCACCAGGTCCAGGAAGGCCAGCTCGTAGTCTGGTCGGTCAGCTCTGCCGGACTTATATAGGTAACCATCCCCGGGGTGAATATTAGGGGCTTCCTAGCTTGCTTACCCCCCGGCACGCCGAAGATGGACTTGATGCCCAGCTCGGCCACCCTCTTGAGGAGGTATTCTCCCACGCGCAGCTGGTCGCCCATGTTGCAGGTGCCGATATACTTTCTTCAAGCAGAGGGGACGTAGCTGGAGATTTATAATATTGTAGGTGATAGTGGTAATAGTGTAGGTGATAGCGGCAATAGTGTAGGTGCTGGTGGCAATAGTGTAGGTGCTGGTGGCCCCTGACGCTCCTATACTCTTCTCCCCTTTCTGGATTCACGAACAGCGCGGACGCCTTGCTACTTTATATTCTTTCAACAGCACGTATCTGAGCAACTACTCTATCAACCTGTGTATTCCTGACTTCATAGTGACACAACGAGGTATCCCCCCCATGCAGCGGGCTGACTGTCCCGTCTCCCTCGGCCACTCCGCAAACCTGCGACCGCACGACCACGCGACCGCACATAGCTGGCCGCGGCAAGGTATGCCCCTCGAGGCGTGCTCCGTCTGGCCGCCGGCTGTCGAATCTAAAACCCGGTGCAAATGGACGTCATGGAACACCCGGGAGGCGTTTCTGCCTAGGGGGCCACTGGAACAGGATGCACGCTTCGTATATTTCGCAGCGACTCACTGCGGGGATCTTACGGCGGGTGCATGAGGTGAGGGAGGTATTGAGAGGATCTAGCGGCCGATCCTCTTCTTGCCCCCTCCACCGAGTTAACCTAGGGAAGAAGACATGGAGAGACCAGTGATTCGCTGCTAATCCCTTTCCCCCCCCAGAGACAGGGAGAACAGTCCAAGAGTCTGAGTAAATACTTCAATTACTTGCATCTAAGCTACATGGGAGAACACAGCAGTAGTAGTATTGTAGATACGGAATTTACCGATCTCTCGCGAGGCGTCCCTCCAGGGCGCCCCTTCGGCCCCCGAAAGAGAGAGGCCAAAAAAAGAGAGAGGCCGAAAGAGAGGGACATGGAGGACCCTCAGTAAGCAAGCTGCAGACCGAATCGGGAGCCGGAGCCAATCGAGGGAACGAACGCCAAGCCCAGCCCAGCCGCGATCCTTCCGATCCTACTACAGAGCGGAGAGAGTGGACGGAGGAGGGCACATGCCAGCGAAAGCAGCCGCCATGCGACCGTTCAGAAAATCGGTACGTGTGCGCTCTAGGTGCCCGTGGGTTGTGTGTATTGGATTTATATCTAAGTACGACGGTCCCGCAAGCGGGGTAAAGATTGCAGTGAACAGATCGATGCGACGAGGTCTGATCGGAGCAGTACGTAGGGCCAACCTCCAAGCGCAAGACGTCCATGAGATATCCAAAGCGGGAAAAGGAAAAAAGGAAAAAAAAGGAGAAAGGAAAAAAAATGTAAAAAAAAAAGAAAAAAAAAAGGGTGAAAAATCCGGAACGCCGACCGCACACCCTAGTTCGGGTGCGTCCCTCCCCTCTTCCCTCTACCCCTACCCCCTATCCATCAACTCTCAGTCGAAGTCCTTCAGGGCGTCCTGCGTCCAGGTCCAGAGCTCCTCGGCCAGCTCGGGGTTGTTGGCGTGGGTCGTCTCGGGCTTGACGAGCACGCCGAAGGGCTCGTAGTAGCCGCCGTTGACCATGGCGGCGCGCGGGGCCGTGGCGGCGTACAGCGGCGTGTGCGGGCCGTCGGGGATGTTGACCTTGCGCCCGATGGAGAGGTAGTAGGCCGGCAGGATGGTCAGCAGCGGGATGCCCGTGGAGATGCCCGTGTCGAGCACGTAGCCCGGGTGCACGGACACGCTGAGGATGGCCGGGTGGTGGCGGGCCAGCGCGACGGCGTACAGCAGGTTGGCCAGCTTGCTCTGGCCGTAGCGCACCCAGCGCGCCAGGAACTCGTACTGGTTTCCCAGCCCGGCCTGGTCGCTGCGCAGCGTCTCGAACTTGATGCCCTTGAGCGTGGTCCACTTGTACGCCTGCGACGACAGGTGCACGATGCGCACGTCCGCCCCCGGCACGCCCTCCGCCGTCTGCACCATCAGCGGCAGCAGCAGCTTGAGCAGCAGCGCGTGGCCCAGGTGGTTGACCTGGAACTGCACCTCGAAGCCGTCGGGGGTCAGCTCGGGCGCCTGCGCCATGATGCCCGCGTTGCACACCACCACGTCCAGCCGGTCCGTCCCGGCCAGCACCGCCTTGGCCGCCGCCTGCACCGTCGCCAGCCGCTTCATGTCACACTCCACGAAGCGGATCTTCAGCCCCGCGTGCCGGCCCTTCAGCCGGTCCACCACCTCCTGCGCCTTCTTGGCGTTCCGCGCCGTGAAGATCAGCTGGCCCGGGTTGTGCGCCGCCAGCTCCTCCACCATGCCGAGGCCGAGGCCGGACGCGCCTGCAGGCAATGGCACCACCCCGTTAGCAATGCGTGAGTCCAGGAGAGAGGCGCTTCGGGGACGGGTTACCTCCGGTGACGAGGAAGACGCGCCCGCCCAGGTCGGGGACGTCCTTCTCCGGGTTGAAGGTCGATTGGAGGGCTCTGAGGCTGAAGAGGCCGGCCATCTTGATGCACGTCTTGCGCTGGCTTGGTCGAGAGAGGGAACGGGGGGCGCGGGAGGGGTAGGAGAAAAACCTAGGTCGTATGAAGAAGAGGTTATGGGAAGTTAGTAAGGGGGGGAGTAGTCGAGGTGGGCGGCCCATGTATTAATATTAGGCACGTAGACAACTGCCAAGCTGACAGCACTTGCTCTGCTTCCCTCCGGCGAGGAGCCGGCCCTCGAGGACCGGTATTTATATACCATGACCGGACGGTTGGTTGGCTAGCATTGTAGCTACAAGGAGCGAAACGGATTCCGTGAGAACGCAGTCATGATCCGGGTAGTAAGGTAAGCAGGTGCGCCAGGATCGGATTCTCGACGATTTGACTTGCCGCGACCAGCAAATCGATTCGATTCCCGCCCCCCCAGCCACCGGCCTGACCCCACAGAGAGACCGCTCGAGGTGGTGGTACCTGCAGAATCTGCCGTGACAGCGGCCCTTATCTTGCCATAAGAAAGGCGCCAGCTCGCCCTTTGATTGCGAGGACGCGTCGTCAGGAGCTAAAATGCACGTCCTCCAGGATCGGCCATCCTTCGCCGGTTCGGGGGCTGGGGGGGCTGTCCCACACACCGTCTTCTCCAGTCCAGCTGGGGCTGACGTAGCGAAAGAAAGCTGTTGAATTGAAGCTGCCTGCCCAGTCCGTCATGTCCAGTCAGTCAGTCCGAAGCTTGGCTGCCGAGGCATCTCTCGTCAGCAAGTCGAACCTGTGCCGCCCCGCGCCGTGGCGTAAACCCAATAGGGCTTGACAGCCGTTAAATGATTCATGCCTGAGGAGGTCAGGGCGTGATCGGACATGCAGAGAGAATGGTGGGGTGCGCACGGAAGGGTCGTCTCGGTGGATTGTAGGAATGATGGAGGTACACCAAGGTAGTGTGACAAGGGCTAAGAGTTCTTAGGGCTTGGAGCAAAAAGCATCGATTCAGCCAATACTCTTTCAAGGTCCGAGGTTCCTTGCTTCCTCTCCTTCGTCCTTCGGAGGAGCCGGCCCTCGTCCCTATATCTAGGAGGCGTGTTCCTTTTCCCGACACGCCCCTGGTGTGTCCTACAAGGGGGTGTCTCTTTCCCTATTGGACGGTTGGCTTTTGCTGCCTAACCGCCGGTCTAAGCGCCAATGATGTTTCAGGCCCTGGTTGGCCAGGTCACCTAGCCGGCCTCTTCCTAATGGTCCTTCCAACCTTGGGCCTTTATGGCCATTTGTCTAATGCAAGTCTGGTTTTCCTAATAATTCCCTTATAATCTGATATCCCCTTGAAGCCTTTATGGCCACTCATTCCGTTATAAGCTATTCTAAACCTTTTTGGGGTTTGGCATTCTTGCAAGCGCTGGCCTTTTGTTGTTCTCCGTTCTAAATCCGATAGGCCGTGTAACACCATCCCCCTCTTTTTCAAGGCGCGACCTAAGCCTTTTCTTAAACAACCTGGTTGTCTTGGGGTTTCCTTGGATAATTAGCGTGGAAGTTAGTTAGTATTAAAGGGTCTTTAAAGTTCTTGTAGGGTTTTAGGGTTTAATCTTTTTTCCAGGAGTATCTTTTTTATCTAACTAGGTATTTAACTACCTTGCTTACTTGGATTAAGTTTATAATCTTGTTAACTTAATAAGTTTTAGGTTCGACTTTTAGGGCTTGTTAAAGCATTTAAGCAAAGTTAAAAGGTTTTTAATTGCTAAATGTCTTTAAAGGCTTTATAAAAAACACATAGAATAAGTTGTAAATCTTTTAAGAAAAGGGTAGCTATAGTTTAATGGCTGTAAGAGAAATTATCTTAAATATTTAAAATAAGCTTAGGAGTTTCTTATTAAGCTTTTTTGCAAAATGTTACGTCTTAATATTTTTAGCATTTAGCATAACCTAGTTTCTTTTTACATAAGTTAGAGCCTTTTTTTAGTGCTTGTTTAAGTATTTTTTCATTTTTTCTTAAGCTTTTATAAAGGCTTAAGTTGCTTGCTTATAAACTAATGTTATTTAGTAGGTGTATAAATTGCTAGCTAGGTTTTTAACCCTTTTAGTATTAGTTAAAAGGTTGTTAGCTGCTAAGTAATACTTATAATTAGCGTAAAAAGAGCTTATTCTTATAAAGAAGTGTTAGGCAATGTTGTAAGCAAACTTAGCAATAAACAAGAGTTCTTCCTAATTAAACATCTTAAAGTTAATAAAAGCTTTAAAGTAAGCTTTAATAAACTAGTTTATCTTTTCCATTTATTTGTTTGTTTAAAGGTAAAACGCCATGCTTATGCATTATTTAACACCAATTAACTTAAGGAAATCTTTTTATAAATGTGCCATAAAGCGTAAATCTTTATTAAAAATAATGTCTAATGAAATTCCATATAGCCTCTAAAATTTCTAAGCAAATATATGCATCAAGTTTGCTATCTTTTTTCCATTTACCTTTAAAGGCACAAAGTACGCTATTTTAGTAAAAGGATTAATTATAACTTATATAGAGTTACATTTGTTTAAAGGCGGTAAGTTTGTAATAAAGTTTATAGCAACTAAGGCTTATAGTTAATAGTGTAATTTTATAAGTTGCAACAACCTGTATGGTTTGTGCCTAAAAGGCTTGTTTTGCTAGCATTTTAAGCATGTGCAGACAAATTTTCGAACATTCTTATGTAAGTTAGGCTACTAAAAGTTTTAAGTAATTAGTTTTTGTGTTTTGTTTATGCTTAAATGTCTTACTACTTTGGTGTTATGTTTTAATTAAAAAACCTCTTTCTTAAGCGGCTCTTAAGAGATGTATAAAAGCCCATTATGGTATAAAAGGCTATCTTTTTTTTTAAAGTTAAGCTACTTCTTAGCATTTTAGTAAGTAATATTGTTTAATGCTACTTTAATAACTATCGCCTTAAACTCTTTTATTTATTAAAGTGTTTGGGATATGCTGCAAAGCCAAGCTAAGAATAATAAGAAGTGTAAAGTAATGGTAATGCTTACAATATTAGTAAAAGTCTTAATAAAGTGTTTTTCTTAAAAAACTGTTAAGATTAGCTAGTCCTTACCTTCCCTTTTCTTAAGGTGGTACTTCGATTGTTTAAAGAAGATATTTGCCTTAGCATTTTGTTTTTTTAGTTGATACAAAATAATAAAGTTAAATTTAGCTAATTTTTATGCTTATTTGGCTTGCCTTTAGTTAAAAACTTTTAACGTTGTAAAGTAAGCTAAATTTTAGTGATTTAAAAGGACTTTCACCTTGTGTGCTGCTCTTTTTAAGTATTGCTTCTATGTTGCAAAACATAATACTACTGCAAGTAATTCTTTGTTATAAATCTTGTAGTTTATTTTAGCTAAGGTAAGTTTCCTTAAGTAATATGCAATAAGGTGCATGCGTTTGTTTTTTGGATTTTGTTAAAACAAAACTTCCCTTAAGGCGAAGTTAAATGTATTGGTTTTTACAGTGGTTAGCAAGGCTAGGTTAAAGTGGCTAAGAATTAAGGCTTTGGTAAAGGCGCGCTTAAGCATCTTAAAAGAGGTTTTTATTAAAGGCAACTATTTTCATTGTTTTCCCTTTTTAATTAAGTTTATTAAGGGCTTGGATACCTTAAAGAAGTTGCGAATAAATTGTTAGTAAAAGTTGGCGAATTTAATAAAGCTTTAAACATTCTTAAGGCTAGTAAGCGTAGCCTAAAATAAGATAAAGTTAACCTTGTTTTTACTTATAAATATACCTTTAAGGCTAATAACGTAGCCTAAAAACTTTACCTTAATAGCGTATTATATGCACTTTTTAAGGGTTATTGCTAAGTGGTTGCTAATTAGTTGCTAAAGGACTTCTTTAACAATTTAATTGTAGTCTTTTAAAGTAGCAGCATAAATAAGTAAGTTATCCATGTAAACTAAAAGGCTTTAATTTAAAAGGTTTTTAAAGATATTGTTTATTATAAATTAAAAGGTAGCGAGGGCGTTAATAAGCCTTATAAGCATAATAGTATATTCGAATAGCTTGTATTAGCATTAAAAGGCAATCTTTCATTCTTTTCTTTTCTTCATGCAAATAAGGTTAAAACTCGTTTTAAAGTTAATTTTGGTAAAATACTTTGCATCTTTAAGTTTGTTTTATAGTTTGGCAATTAAGGGTAGGGGGTATTAATTTGAGATGGTTACGCAATTAGCCTCTTGGTAGTTAATAACTGGTTGGAGCTTAGGCTTTTTGCTTAGCTTAGCCTTTTTCTTAACAAAAAAGATAAGGGCTTTGCAAAAGGCTTTAAAGGGCTAGATTTTTCCTTTAGCTAGCATCTTGTTTAGCCATGCTCTAAGGAACCTTAGCTTTTTTTCATTATAAGCGTAAATAAGCCTTTAAGGTAGTGTGCATCCTTTTTTTATTTTAATAACGTGGTTTTATGGCTTGTAGTTAGGTAGTTATTCCTTAGCCTTTTTGCTTATAATAAACATAAACTGTTGGAATTGCTGTGGGATGTTCTTTATAGTAATGGCCATAACAGGTTTGGCTAGTATTTGGTAGGCGGTACAATTTTCCTTACATCTTGCTGTTGCAAATGAAATGGCATATGCTTGCTTGGTTTAAAATCCTTAGGGGGGGTGTGCCTTAAGCTACTAGTGCAGAAAAATAACGTTACATTTGTTATTAAAGGGTAATACTTTTATTAAAAGCCTGGAGTAATGTTCTTAATGCCAAAAGACAATTTGCTTAGTATATAGCCATTTTGCCTTTTTGTTTAGGTTAGTAGTAGCGTTAAAAGCATATAGTAGCTTAAGCCTTGTTTGCCAACAAATAAAAACCAACAATTAATGCATTATCTTGTTGCTAATAACCGGTACTAAGCTTCTTAAGTTAAAAAGGGCCTAAACAAAAAACTTATAATCTCCAATAAGCATCTTTATATTTACAATAGGTTTAGCCCCAAACTAGGGTTTGGGGTTATGTTACAAGGGTTTCTTTTTTAAGGGCGTTTCAAAGTGCTTTTCGCCTTTTTTTTTCATGGCGCTTATAATAGCTAGGGTAGTGCCTTACACTTTAGGAGCTGTGGCCTAAAAAGCTATTAAAAATTCGCATTGCTATTAGGTTTGCTATTCTTGTAAGGCGGGATTTTTCACTTTAAAGTGTTATTAGCCTAGGTTGCTAATACTTTTGCCTTTTTAGATAAGGTTATTTCTTCTTGTGGGTTGTTTAAGCTATTTTTTCTTTTTGTAAAACTAACCTAAGCTAATAAAAGGGCTAGCGTAAGGATTTTTATGCCTTATGCATTCTTTTTTATGAAGCATTTTAGCATGTAATAGTTATTTTGTTTGTAGCGCTAATAGCTAAGCTAGTTTGCCTTCCTTTTATTAATTTTCTTTTGTTTAATTCTTTAAAAAGCTTCTTTAATAGTAGCCTATCGCTTAGCTTAATTAAGGTTTCTTTTTTTAGCTGCCCTTAAAGGCTAATTAGGGCTAGGATGAAAACGTAAACCTTGGTTAAGGTTCTTTTGGTTTAGTTTTAACTACTTCTTTATTAAACTAAACCCTTTTTTTCCTTAAGTTTTTAGGCTAAGTTCCTCTTTTAGTTCCTTATATGTAATCTTTGCATTTTAAATGGCATAAAGGTATGCCTTATCCCCTTTGGGTAGTTTCTTAAGTTATTTTGCTGCAATAACAATCTCTTTAGGCATAGCTTAGTTTACCACCTTTTATAGGAATATCCTTGTAAGACAAGCATTGTTGTTAAGTTCTTAAATGTAGGTAAAGTACGTGTTAATGTTTCTTTTGTAGCATAAGCCTTTTAATTTTTATGTGTCTTGCTGTTTTTAGGCTAAATTTTAAAACTTTTCTTTAAAGGCTTTTACATAAAAGCTTTATTAGTTTTAAATCCTTATGTTTTTAGCCATAGCTACATAAGCTTGGTGCCATTCTTAAACATGTTTCATAAGGTAAGCGCTAACCTATATAATCTTTTAGCCTTCCTTGTTAAACTTGTCTTTATTATACTTTATGTATTTTTTCATAACGGTTTACCATTTTTTAAACTTTCTTAGGTTTTTCTCGTTATACTTTGCAAGCTAAGGTAGAACGGTTAGCTTAATCATGCATATGCTAGGCGCTTAGGTAAAAAGTTAAGTAGTGTGTTTTTTTAGCTAATAAAAGAATCGGTTTATAAGGTTTTGTTCCAAAAAAGGCTTTAGCAAAGATTATTCTTGTGGCAGCTTTTGTAAAGGTTTTTAAGGTGGTAAGCCTTATTAGTTATTACCTTTACTACTATTGCTTTTAAAAGGGTTATTATTAGGTTTAGCCTTAGGGTTAGCTCCTAACATGTAAAAGAAATGGGTGCGCGTGCGGTTTTACTTAATGCATGCTTTATTTTTAATTTAGGACATGTATAAGTTTTTAAAAGGGTTTTATGCTTTATTTTAGCGCCTTAAGTATCTTTTATAGTTTAACGAAAGAATTTAGGTATCTTATAATAGGTTGCAAATTTTATGTAAGCTTTTTAAACCGCCACTAACTACTTAGCAAGGTTTAATTGGTATTCTTAATAAAAGTTTTTAATAATGCCATTTTGGATCCTCGCAAGGCGTTTCTAAGGCTTTAAAAGCCTTGCAACTAAGCTTTATAAGCATAAAGTTTACTATAACAACCTTGTTAGCGCGTTTTTAGTTCCAAGCTTCCTTAATAATTTTTTCCATAAATGCTTAAAGCTTTTTTATTTATGCGTTATTAAAAGCTTAAAAGCTTTTAACTTGTCCTAGCAGTTTATCCACTTAGGCGCAAGCCACCCAAAAGTGGTTATCTTGGATCTTGCAAGCATTTTAAAGTTTTTAAATATGGTTATTAGTGGTTCTTGCCCATGCCAAAATTTCCACGTTAGCCTTTTTTTGTTACTATGCCTGCTTAGCAATTTAAGTTGTTATTTTGCTAAGCTCTTTTTATTGCTTCTTTGCCTTAGTAGCTAATTCTTACAAGATGCTCTTAACTTAATAAGCAAAGTTATTACTTCTTTGCACCATGGTGTCTTAAAAAGCATAAATTTATTCCTTGGTGGATTAGTGGCTTCCACTAATAAGAGTAACTATTTCTTAGTAATTGGCGCAAAGTGCTTTATATTTCATTTAGAGTTAGTCCTATCTATAAAGGTTAATAAAGCTAAAATAAGCTAGCATTTAAAGCAAAAACGCATAATTATATTGGAATCTCTTATATGCCCATTAAACCCATTTAAGCAAATTGGTTACATAAACTCCAGTAAGTCTTACTAACTCTTAAGTTTGGAGTACCACGTTAAACTCCAAGGGCTTATAAAGGACAAGCTTATAAGCTGCTTCCAACATGTTAAGCTCTAGCAACATTTTAATGGGACTTAAGTGCAAGGTACCGCAAATAGTTTGAATACTGCCAAAAGAAAGAGATAAAAGGGACAACTGCCTGTTCTTGGCGTCTTTGGGGAATTGAAAGAGTATTTGTGACAAGGGCTAAGAGTTCTTAAGGCTTGGAGCAAAAAGCATTGATTCAGCTAATACTCTTTCAAGGTCCAAGGTTCCTTGCTTCCTCTCCTTTGTCCTTTAAAGGAGCTAGCCCTTGTCCCTATATCTAGGGGGCATGTTCCTTTTCCTGACACGCCCCTGGTATGTCCTATAAGGGAATGTCTCTTTCCCTATTGGACGGTTGGCTTTTGCTGCCTAACCGCCGGTCTAGGCGCCGATGATGTTTCAGGCCTTGGTTGGCTAGGTCACCTGGCCGGCCTCTTCCTGATGGTCCTTCCAACCTTGGGCCTTTATGGCCACTTGTCTGATGCAAGTCCGGTTTTCCTGATAATTCCCTTATGATCTGATATCCCCTTGGGGCCTTCATGGCCACTCATTCCGTCGTAAGCTATTCTAGACCCTTCCGGGGTCTGGCATTCTTGCAAGCGCTGGCCTTTTGTTGTTCTCCGTTCCGAATCCGATAGGCCGTGTGACAGGTAGATACCCGCTTGTCGCCTTATGTAAACTCACTTTTCCCTGGCCTCTCACGCCTGCCTCACAGCACTCAACCTTCGTCATGTTTTTCTCTGTCGGATAGACCACGAATCAGGCGATACAGCCGCGGATCAGCAGAGCTTAGGCATAGGCCGTAGTCGAACTTAAGAAGCGCCATGGCGCGTACGTAGCTAGTGACGCATTCTGCATACCTCCTAGCAGAAAGATCTCCAAGGACCGACGATATCGTCTACCTCCAGACAACATAGGAACTGAGGTGACGGAAGAATATAGGGGCCGCATCATGAAGGAACATCTGGGCCCGTCGGTCAGGCTATCCGAGGTCAAGTGACTGGAGTCTTCTCATATCGTCCCTTTGACTAGCGCAAACACGCACAGCCCGTGACTTCGAGCCTCGCGACTCATTACATACTATTTTACTGGAAGGCGCAGCATTACAAAGGACCTCCCTACAAGCTCTAATACCGATAGGGGCCGCGGGGCGGCTATCATCACGCGACGCAGCTAGGCACCGGCAGATAATAGAGGAAGTATCCTTCTCCCTCGTGCGGTGCAGGCTAGGCTACGTGAATCGTAACCTTGCCGCCCCCTATCCCCCTTATATGTTAATTGCCTACATGCAGATATGCGTACCGCTAAACGGCCGCCTTCTTAATAATATATCGTGCAGCCAAAGCACCGTCCTCCCCAGCATACGTAGGGACGTAGGGACATGGGGACGTAGGGACGCCTCGTCGATCTCGGACTCCGAGCTGAGGACTCCCTCTATATTGCCAGCTGACCCGGCGTAGCGCCAGGGCCCTATAGCACAAGCGCCCCTATGCAATTCCGGTAAATGAACAAAATAGATGAATCTTCCGCTGCTGGGCCCAGGAAACTGGGAGGAGGAAGGGGCGCACGCAGTGCAGCCTTTAGCCGGACGATGCCGCCTCCCGCGTCCGCAGCCAATGAAACTCCGAGACGGGGACGGCGGCGGCGACTCCCCTAGAAGCGGCATCTCGGAGCTTGAGGTTCGCTTGCCATCATTGGGCTAGACGAGCAAAGTAGGTCGGACGGATAAGGCACGTAGCCCAGCTATAGTAGCTTTATAGTAACAGCTACGTAATCTAGGTAGGGGAAGGGACTATATATCTATGCGGCGTGCCACCATAAATAGGGTGCTCTCCGAAATGGAATAACGGCGACCGAGTGCTACAGAAGCCTCACTATAAACAGTGGCCCCTCGGCCCATCTACCGCGACCTCACGGCCTCGCGATCTCCAGGAAACGTGCAGAACGCAAACCCGGGTTCTCAACCATACCTTACCTTACTGAACCGGATACGGCGGAGACCCCGTTCTTTGACCAAAGATGTTGGCAGCCCTCCTGTGTCTGCTGGGGCTGTCGCTGGGGGTAGCGCACGCAAGACCGGCAGACTCCACCGTGCTCTGGACGTGCGGCAACTTCGTCTACGCAGATGGTAAGAACAAGCAGTCCTTTTCCGATTTCTAGTACTCCCTAGTGCCTCCTTAGCTGGTGAACCCAATCTGACTTCTGCTTGGCTCCAAGGCTATATCTACCAGCGCAAGGACAGAAACGGCGTCATCTCGACCGACCTCGGCGACTTCCCGGCCAAGAAAACATTCCCTATGAACTGTGAGCCGTCCCTGCACTCACCCTACTGGCAATCTGCCCCAGCACGAGGAGAGGAACACGAGAAAACGGGACTAACAGCAATGACACCGCAGTGGCCGTAACCAGCCACGACGGCAACGCGCCCTACGATCCCATCCTGGCCGCCGTCAAGACCGACGCACAGCACACCTACGCCGCCCTGCCGGAGCGGCTGTACCTCGACAACACGCCCGGCGCCTTCGCGCCCGTGGGCTTCGTCGCCGGCCCGGACAACAGCACCCTCCGCGGCGGGCAGACCACGTGGGGCTTCTACGGCACCTACGGCTTCCTGCTCTTCAGCCCGACGGGGTCGGCCGACGGCCTGGCGACGCCGCCCTCCGTTATCGCCGCCGCCGCCGCCGCTGCCGCCGGGGGGGCCGGCCAAGATGGCGCAAGAGCAGGGAGAAGGGGGGCCGGCCAGGTGCTCGTGCAGCAAGGGTATACGTGGGTGGAGACGGGCCACCCGGGCGTGTCGCAGCTGTATTGGAACCAGTCGCAGTTCGAGGAGGTCGTCGTGCGGGGGAATGCTCGCCTGAAGGGGGCCACGCTCGGGATGTGCACGGGAGATTACGAGGCTGTAGTAACACCAGCTGCTGGCTCCTGAAATCCTCGCTGATCACCTAAGTAGGGAAATGACGAGTCCGAGCAGTCGCCTATTCGCAGCTCACTCTACAATGATACACGCCTGTGAGGCCGGCTTTTTTTTTTTTTTTTTTTTTCTTTGATATCAACTCAGATCCGCCGTAGTGATCAATGTCCACGTAACAGTCTCAACGCAATGTCCCCCTCGTAGTTGGCGGTAGGTGCTTCCTAGTGCCAACGCAGATACATTCGCCATGAGAACAACATTCCCCTTTCCTTCTGCTGTCTTAGCCGTCCTCGCGTCTATTTGGCGCCAGTGGCCGCTTTGGCCAGGTCCGCTAGCGCATCGCGACGCTTGTACTTGGCGTCCTCAATGACGCCTGGCGTGCGAGAGGGGTCTGGTCAGCATCAAGCAAATAAGAGAGGACGGGATGGGGCTAGCTCATGCTGACCGGCATCGGCATCGCTGGAGAAGTTGGCGTCCCAGGTGACGAAGGTGTGTCCCGCATTCGCGCCCGTGGTGACTGGGAACAGGCGGATGGTGCTGATGACGGACGAGTAGCTAGTCTCGGGGTTCGCGCTGATCACCGAGTACGTGATGTAGTGCTTGATGGTCTGTAGAGCCGCGTCCGCACTGTCAGCCGCGGGTAGTGTTTCGAATGTAGTCTCACGACGCACGACGCACCGAGTGCTCCTCCTGCTTCACTTCGAGGACGGTGTCGTCCTTGAAAGTCCACCGGACAATGTCCGTGTCGGGCGAGGTGCCCTTCACCCACTCGCACTTGGCGAGGCTGGTCCAGAACTTGTCGAAGCTCTGGAGCTTGATCAGATGCCAGACATCCGCGAGCGGCGCCTCAATGACCGCCGACTCGACGACGAAGGGGCTGTTGGCGATGGGGGCTGAAGCGGACGCCATGATGGGCCTTGGTACTGTGTATTCCACTGCAGAGGTCTAGACGGGTGGTGTTCAGGTTGGAGAGGTGTTCAGGTTGGAGAGCTGTTCAGGTTGGAGAGTTATTCAGGTTGGAGAGGTATTCAAGTTGGAGAGGTATTCAGGTTGGAGAGGTGTCCAGGTTGGAGAGGTGTTCAGGTTGGAAGATCGATAACTGGAAGGCAAATTCCTGGTCAATGGCGGCAAGGTGCTGAGATCGAAAAGTCAATATCAATTACGAACCGCAGGATCTGTTTGATAAGTTGTTTGTGCCACTGGCAGAGCAACTGATGCCTGACACCTGCTAGGTACCTGAGCTGCTTAGTAGGATGCACCCGGCACCTGGTACCTCGGGCTATGACAAAATGGTGATTCAATCGGAGCGTCATCAGCTCGCTGTCCCCCCGCAGCCAGCATTGGGGAAAACCGGGGCCCCGTGATTCGGGACGCGCTCTCCTACGTCAGTCCGATTCGGATCGCCCCTCCAGGGCGAGACAAGCATTCGCGCCTACTACGCACGAGTTGGCACCATTCTTTGAGGCCGCTAGCCATCGAGGTCGTCGCTCTCCCCGAAAGTCTCGCTATCGCCCGGCCCATCCCCAGCGCTCCAAGCCCTCCTCGCCGAAGTCGAGCGCGACCACCGCCTTCCCGAAGTCATCGACCTCGTCCGGCCGGTATTCGACGAAGACCTGGGCGAGGCCGTTGCGGTGCATGAAGCCGACGTTGTTCTCGGCGCACATCTTGGTCCACGCGAACGCCGAAGGCGCATCCCACACTCCGCGCCGTGCCGTGAACATGAGCCCGCCCGGGCATTCGACCGAGCCGCGCTGCATGGTGAGGTAGATCGTGTGGACCGCCTGCGCCACCAGCCACGACCGCCGCACGCTCTCCGCCAGGATCCACGCGTGCCACAGCATCTCTTCCTGCCTCGCCGGCGCCAGCACCCGCTCCACGTCCCCGAGTGCGTCGACCCAGGCGCCGCTGCCGACGTCGTTCTGCAGGAGCAGGCGGCCGCTGCCGGCGGCGCGTCGGGCGCTGGCCAGCATCCGCTCCGCCCATACTCTCAGCAGTGGCAGGTGCTGCTCGGCAAGGTGTCTCTGGCGAATGTCGCCGTCGAACAGGCGGATCACCAGATAGACGAGCAGCGCGTGGAGGCGGCTGATGTGCGCGAAACAGCCGTCATCGTCGACATCTCCGACCTCACCCATGCTGCCCGGCGCCGAGGCAGCCGCGGATGACACCAGGGCGTCGCTGCGCTCCTCGATGATGCGGTACACCATGTCCTCGGTGGCCGGGGTGCGCGACAGATAGGTTGATAGGGCGGTGAAGGCGTCCTGCGTGCATTGCGGCAGCCGCACCCTGTACAGCCTCGCGTGGATGAACGGGTTGCTGCCGCTCGATACCCAGTCCGCCAGCCACCCGCGCACTCGCTTCATGTACTGCCGGAACACGATGCCGCATATCGGTTCTGATGCCTGGCTATCCGCGCGCCACTCCGTCAACCTGACGACCCACGTCTCTTCGGTGAGAAACCACGCTGACTGAAGGTCCGAGAGCGTCGGATGAAGCGGTGGCGGCGGTGCCGCCAGCGCCGGCTGCGGAGCGGAGAGACGGAGAAGGCCCAGGTCAGACGCCGTCCCTAACGGTGGCCGACCCTCGACACCGCCACCCGCGTCGGCAGCGGGCATGAGCCATGCGGGCGGCGTATCCGCGTCTTCCCCGTCCGTCCGCGCGTCTGCGACGGCGTGGGACGAGCGTGTCTGGGGACGATCGCCATGGCGGCCGGAGTCCACAGACGAAGGCCGGTACAAGTCGGGCACGGATCCGTAGAGGAAATACGACGGGCGTGGTGGCGGGTAGATGCACTTGAGCCCCCTACCTTGGCATCGGCTGCATGCTGGGAACTCTTTCCCGCACCTCCGCTTAGCCTTCCTGCAGGCGCCACAGGCTATTGTGAGGTCTTCGTGCGGCATCGCAAGCGGCGGAGAGGTCCAATATCGGGTTAGCCGCCTTGCGATGAGTCTATGGTAGTCCGCCGAGTCCGGTAAGATGGGTCGGCTTCCGATCTCGAGCAACTGAAAGGGAGGATGGGTTCATAGGGTTGGGTTCATAGAGTTGGTCCGAACGGGGCAATATTTTACTCGTCTGACAGCGGTACTCTGAAATGGCAGCGGGTCAGACGCAGGAAGCGACGGGCGCCAGCCTTTTCCGGTTAGTTCTCCGCAATCCTGTCCGCAAGTACGGAGTCCCTCCGCAGGCCCTTACAAAGCCGCCCACCTCGCGCACCTTGTAAGGCTCCGTAAGGGCAGCCTCTGCGGAGCATGACTCGACCATCACCGGCCAGGTTGCTATCTGCCACTACCATCAAGCCAGGGCTCTACCCTGCAGTTCTGCTAATAAGCCTGATAACAAGGGAGAGGCAGTTACAGCTAAGCGAAGGGCTCCAGATATTTGCGGCTGGTTGATTGGTGGTCGCAACTACGGACGCTAGTCTCGAAACTGCTTCCGACCGCATCTCCTCAACTGGAAAGTGGCCGCGCCGAAGCCCGAAAACCCGCTCAGCCGTCCGCTGCTTAACAACCCGCTCAGTCGTCCGCTGCTTAACAACACGCCGATTACAACGCCACGCCTCGGAGGGAGAGGGAATGAACGCACATATAAGGACGCCCCAGAAGACCGCATCCGAAATGTCTTCTTCGTCATTGTTCCGTCGTCGTCATCACATCTTCTTATTACCTAGCAGAGCCTACCCTTCGAGTGCACCAGAACATCCCCCTACGCCAACATGTCTATGCTGGACATCATCAAATCCATCGAGTCCGACTTCACGGACGTGATCCATCACAAGCCCTACGATGCCATCTCGGTATCACGCCCAGAGCTCAGCCAGGCCGGCCAGACCGTGCTGGTGACGGGTGCCGCGAGAAACATCGGTTTCGGCATTGCCCTGAACTTCGTGCGCGCCGGCGCGTCCACCGTGATCATCACCGGCCGCCAGCAGAACGTGCTCGACGAGGCGGCCGAGAAGCTCCGCGCCGAGGCCGGCAAGACCGGCGTGGCAACGACTGTTCTCCCGCTGGCGTGCGACCAGACCGATCTCGCGGCCGTCCGGGCCCTGTGGGCCGGCTTTGAGCGCGACGGCATCGTCGTTGACGTTCTGGTGCAGAATGCCGCGAACATGGGCAGCTACGGCTCGCTGCTCGACCTCGGCGCCGAGAAGGTCTGGGCCAACTACGAGGCCAACGTCTTGGGCCCCCTCGTCATGGCCGAGGGCTTTGCCAAGCAACCGGCTGTGGCGGCTGGACCCGCCGAGGGCAAGACCCGGTCCATCGTCAACGTCGCCTCGGGGGCCATCAACATGCTGCATCCCGACCAGCTCTGGAGCGCCACCATCCGCCCCATCTACTCCGTGACCAAGAACGCCGGCGTGGAGCTCGCGCAGGCGTTCGCCAGGGACCTCAAGCCGGAGCACATCCACGTTGTCAGCTTCCACCCGGGCTTGATCTACAGCGACGAGTGGAAGAACTACGGCCTCGACCTGAACCTCGTGCCCTTCGACGACCGTGAGTCGAGACGATGCCGCTGCCTATTACTACTGAAGACTTTTAGCATGCTGACTCTTCCTCGCAGCCGACCTCCCCGGCTCTTTTGCCGTGTGGCTCTCCAGCAAGGAGGCCCGCTTCCTGCACGGCCGCTTTGTCTACGCGTCGTGGGACGTCAACGAGCTCGCCACGGGCGAGATCCGGAAGCGGCTCGATGAGCAGCCTGACTTCCTCAGGATTGGCGTTCCCGGCTTGCGGGCGGGCAGGAAGGCCTGAGTCGGCCCGCATTGGGCTGGCAGGCGTGCCTACTCAGATGCATAGGCACAGGGATAGATGTGCCCTGGCAGCTTCCAGGGCGATCATAGACGTTAGGTCTTACTGAATGTCACGATGTCACTTGTTTATGACCAGCTTCCTCATCTTCCAACTTTCTATTTCCTTCTTTGTTCCAAAGATGAAAGTGCGTGGGGAAACGCCGGCCCTAGACATCCGAGATTAACGGTATGCCATTGAGGGGGGAGGAGGATGGGAGGGTATCCCACGTCGGCAAAGCATGCAATACCACCACCCTCTTGCCCCAGCTGTCCACCCGTACCTCAGACGCCTCTTTACCAGCAATCCGCCCGGACTTCCTCTCCCCCGAGAGAACACAAAAAGCGAGGTCGTAAAACTTCCTGACCGTATTAAGGGGGACTCAGGGGGTCATACCAGGACGGGTGGCACACACTCACAGAACAGACGCAGGGGGGGGCGGCTTCTCTGTCCCACGGTGGTGCGTAAGACTGACGAAGCCGGTCGAACTAGTTAGAAGAAGGGACGAACGGACTGGCGGACCAACGGACCAGCAACATTGTTCTGTCCTCACGCACCGACGCCTTCATGTATATGCCTATCCGTAACACCACAATGTGGCGGGTATGGCCTCGCTACCTACCTGTAAGTAGGCATGTTGCGAGGCAGGATAGTCTTTTCACCCAAGACAAGAACGTCTCATCAGTAAACGGATGAAGAGCCTAGCTTCGGCGTAAAGCTCACAGCGCGACGCGTCCCCTTCGTCACCTCGATCAAGTCGGTGCGAAGATTGCTAACTATTACACCAAGCCGCATCACACCCTCTCGGCCGGCCGGCCAGCAAGCCCGACGTGGGTCGATGGGTGGCTCCTGTCGCCCGGCTGTCATTGCTGCGTGGCACAGGTGTGCGGCGTTGCACTGTACTCTCGTATCGTGTATCGAATTCGTGAAGCCCGAGGCGATTGAAGGGGGGGGCGGTGTCCGAGGGCGGTTCCAGAGTCCACGCGTCAGGGTTCACGAAGGGAAGGGAGATAGGCTAGCCATGAGCCATGGTTCTGATGACCGAGGTGGCGATCTCGCTTCCCCCTTACTAGGGGTTACTACTGCGACGTTAGAGGCAGTTACAATCTCTCATTTCAGCAGTTTTGTTCTCCTCGGGAAACTCTCTATTATCAGTCTGGTAGAGATGACAGCTTGTGAAGCTCGATGTAGAGAGATTGCTGCTGTAGCACGGATACTTGAGACCCATTTGCTCTATCCAGGAGGGGCTCGGCTGGTGGAGCAACACAGATCGAAGACTGTTATGTATCAAGTACGCTTCGAAGGAGGCTCGCTAGAACGTACCGCTTCGTGTCCGACAGCCACTCGACCGAGACGCAAGAAAGGAAAAGAGAGAAGAGGAAGTCTCAGCATCGACGAGGAGAGGGTGGACACGCAGCGTGCCCGTCCCATGATCAGTCCATTTGACTCTGATTACGAATTAGGCCGGCCACATGAGCGGCCGTCCGGCCCTGACTCGTGCGAGGGAGTCCGCACTGGCAGTGAGGCCGAGGAGCATCTCTCCGTGCGAGAGCAACGGTAACCCGCTCGCTGTGCGAGGCTGTCTGGACGGCGATTGCTCGAGGGCGCGGTTCGTGTCGAGCCAAGCTTGCGTGGCATGAAACCAGGCCTCGTCTTGAAACGATGCTCGCGAGGTACCAAGGCGCTTGGCTTAGTACCGTGAGAGGGAGCCTCGGCTGTAATTTGGGGACCTGGCTATTTGTGCCGAGGCTCTAATGAGGGCTGGATTCGGTATAAGTAGGCCCTTTCCCCCTTCTCCCTCTTCGTATCTGCTTCCTCTGGGCTCTAGCAACAGCGACCTCATCGACAACGCTGCATACAGACTCAACTACTACACTACACCAACCTCACCAAGCCCTGACTTCGCCTTTCACCATGTCTTCGAGCCGGATTGACCTCTGTAAGCTGCCGCCTGCCTGCCCCCTCCCCCCGGGCCAGACTCTGACTCCGATGGCGCAGACTACGAGCCTTCGAGCTGCAACTGCTCGAGCAAGGCGACCTTCGACAAGGCGGCCATCAACGCCGCCGCCGCCGAGGCCCTCGCTCTCGCCGAGCGTGGCGAGCAGGTCGGCGACAGCGCCTTCCCGCATGTCTACGACGGTGAGTCCCCCACGGGTACTTGGCAGCGAGAAGCCCCTTATTCTGACGCTCGGTGTTCTGCGGCCGCGGTAGGCTACGAGCAGTTCAAGTTCAAGCACGCCAACGCTCCCTATTTCGAGTTCCCCATCCTCGCCAGTGGCGACGTCTACGACGGCACCGACAAGGCCGGGTCGGAGCGCATCGTAAGTGCTATCCTTGACAACCATGGAAGGCAGGGAAAGCGAGGCAGCTGACCCCCTAAACCCCCAATACCAGGTGATCGGGTCCGTCGGCAAGGACTACAAGTCGGCCGTCTTCTGCGGCGTGGTCACGCAGGGCGAGGACGGCTACGTCCTCTGCAAGGACAGCACCGTCAACCCCAGCGGCCAGGGCAAGCTGGAGGCCAGTGCCGGCCACGAGCAGGGCCTCGCTCCCCCGCCCGGCCGCGAGCTCCTCAAGGCTGCGGACGTCAGGCTGCCCTTCCATAAGCAGTAGAGGGTGGGAGGATGCGGTGGTGGGTGCGTGGATCTTCCAGATTGTCTCCGTGGTGCGCACCCGGAAGGGGGAGATTGCGTCGGGGGAGATGCTCGACACAGACAGAACGAAGTAGGCGCCTTAACTTAGTGGGCGATATAGATGAAGTAGGATAGCTACAGGCAATGGAGACACTCGTTAAGCCCCCAGGGTGAAGCTCCGAAAACGAAGAGTTACACTACCGATTTGTGGTTAGTGCTAGGGTAGTGAAGGTGTCAGCACTGCCGAAAGCGCTGGGGCGATCGCCTGTATGCCGATGGTGGGGGCTGCAGCACGCTGATCGGGCGGGGCTCAATTTCCTTAGGCAGTGCCGTCTCCTACCTACCAATTTCTTCCAGTTGGCTTCGAACACGGATGTAGCACAATCATGCTTCTTTTGATGAGCGCCTCTACCTACACAGGTAGGATACTATCGAATCTCCTCCAGGAGGAGCCTATGTACAGAATGGGCAATACTCTCAGCCCGTACCCGTGCTTCCGGTGTGCAGACAGGCAGACACTCAGAAGACCAGCAGATCCAGACAGGACGTAAATGGACAGCTCCGGTCCATCGACGCGCTCTCCTCTCCGCCTCCCGTCGCCTCTTCGCGTACTGCCCACCGTCATCCGTCGCCGACCTTCCGAATCCTGCGCTATCCTGCTGTTGATGTCTCGGCCGGTGGCGCCGAGACCCCGGACGGCGCAGCAGAAGATGTCCCGCCACCACCCCCCGAGCCCGACCCGCCGCCGCCGCCGCCGGTCCCGCTGCCCTTGACGACGGTGGCCTGGACGATCTGGCCGACGGCGTTGAAGACGATGTTGACGAGGGCGCCGAGGGGCGAGTAGCTGTACGTTTTCTGGGTGAGCCCGTTGCCCAGGTCTTTGACCTCGCCCGTGAAGGTCATGTTTTGCTGATAGTTGCCCACGATGGAGGACAGGATGTTGCCGGCGTCGCCCACGACCTCCTGCACGATGTTGCCCAGATTGTCGATGATGTAGTTGAGCCGCGTGCCGCCCTGGATGATGGAGCCGAGCAGGCTGTCGACCGCACCGACCACGTTGTCCACCACGTCCGTCACGTCGTTGAGCAGGTTGATCAGCAGCGGGTTGAGGTCCAGCGAGGCCAGCGTGCGGTTGACGATGTCCACCAGGTGGCCCAGCCGGATGATGAGCTCCAGCTGCGCCTCCACGTCCGCGATCGTGATGTTGACCTTGGACACGCCCACCTGCACGCCCGCGTTGATCGACACCAGGTTCGCCACCTCCGCCGCCAGGTTGACCTCCGCTTGCAGGTTGTCCACGTCCAGCTCGATCTTGCCGATCGACAGGTTGGGCACGCGCAGCAGCACGTCCGGCGGCGTCGACGACGCTGCCGCTGCCGAGCCCGTGCGCGTTCCTCCTCCGCCGCCGCCTCCGCCGCCACCTCCGCCTCCGCCTCCGCCTCCGCTGCCGCCGCCGCTTTTCGTCGTCGGTGTCGATGACCCACCCGACCCGCTTGCCGGCTCCGACGACGTGTCGCTAGGGCTTGGGGCGGCGCTGCCGGTTACGAACGTCGACCCGTCATTGCTGGGCGGGGTCGACGGGGCCGGACTCGAGGCCGCAGCCGGGCTCGTAGGTGGCGTCGAGGCGGAAGGCAGCGTGGTCGCCGGTGGTGTCGAGCTCTGCGCCGCAGCCCAGGCGAAGAACAGGAGGAAGCTCACGAAGAGCGAGAAGGGGCTGGTGTACCGCATGTCTGCTGCGGCCGCCGTGTCGCGATGCTAAAGGCCGCAGGTGGACGAGCGGACGGGGCTCGAGGAAGAAGCAACAGCTGTAGCTGGGGGAGGGAGGGAGAAAGGACGAAGTGTGGCTGGCCACCACTGGGACAGGCGCGCGCAGCAGAGGGGAGGGCCAACAAGTATCCCCTGGCCCGAGCAGCCGTGGGTTCTTGCGATGCGATATAACCAACGAGAAGGCGAGGGAGGCCATGGCTCCGCCGGGGGAGACCTCCACCAAGGTTTTTTAAGACAGGCACCCTCGCTGCCCAGGAGAAGTTGCATTGCAACAGCCAACCCCCCTCGTCTCGGCCACACCCCGTACTCCGTACACACCCTCGCTCGTCAATTCGTCCCCTGCTCGAGGAAGGCGCCCGATTTCTTCTGGTCGACATCATCTTGGTCCATGTCCGTGCTTCCCGCCCCGAGTCTGGCGCGCCGGAAGAATAGCGGTCGGTCCAAGGCGCACCGCTTAAGAGCACCAGTTAAGAGACGAAGGCCTTAACACGGCCTGCTATTGCACATCATCTCCCTGTCGACCTTGGTTGGGGATGCCAAACTTCCAAGTTTACAGGGAAATTGCAGTCATGCATGGGACTCAGCAGCGTCGCATTGACGCAAGCCGCAGCCTGTTAACGCTCGCGGTGCCTTGCTCGAGGGGCTTACCCCCCTTCCCCGGCAGCCCGCGCACGCCCATCGTGAGGGGCCGAGCGCCGCAGGACCGTCTGCTCCGCGGCTCCTTACTGGGCCCTCGCTAGCTCTCCGCCCTGTGCGCCGTGCGCTGTGCGCTGTGCGACCCCAGAAGATGAGCTCTTATCACAGCCCGTTATGGCCTCCTTTTTCCCTGACAGGTGAATTTGCAAGGCCATGCTCCTTTCCTCCCCTCCCTACTTCCCTCCCTCGCTCGTCTGGCGGCGGCCATCGTCCACCGCATCGCTACCCCACCCCGCGCCGTTTTCCCATCCCGGACGGCTGCCCAGATGGGCGAATCCAGTCGCTGGTGCCCGCCACGGTCTCGCCGGCTCTGGTCTGTACTTTACGACATCCCCTCCCCTCCCTCTAGTTAGCAGGGCGCCTGCCCGCGACCGCTCCTGCTCGTCGTTGCTGCTGTTGCCACCCCTCGTCGTCGTCCCCGTCTCTCTCCGTCTGCACAGGCAGCACGTAGACGGGCGCTCACGACGCCTGCCTGGCTTGCCTACCTTGCCTTCCCTCGCCCTCGTCTCTTCGTTTAGTCCGCTTCTCCCCCCTCCCCCCCCTCCTTCTACCGCGATCGGCTCCTCGCACGATGAGCGGGAACTTTGCCAAGGCGTTGGCCTTGCTGCTTGCGTCGGCGGCGATATGCGTGGTAGCCCAGGGCGGCGAGGGCAATGACGGCTACATCGGGTACCATCTCGAGCAGCGAGGGGACCCCGAGTCGGCGGTGTACGAGACGGCGGACACGGACTCGCCGGTGCCGGTCCTAGTGCCGGTGCCGGACGTGTATCTGAACGCGTCGGTGTACGTGGGCGAGATCGACATCGAGGTGGACAACATCACGGCCAAGATCAACCTGGACGCGCAGGTGCTGAAGCTGCTGCACTTCACCGCCGGCGTGGACGCGTCGATCGACCGGGTCAAGCTGACGATCCAGAACATCTCGGCCAAGGTCGAGCTGGAGGCGCGGCTGGAGAACGTGGTGGAGATGGTCAGCGACGTGCTGCACTCGATCGACCTCAACCCCATCGTGGCCACGCTGGGCCAGGATATCAACAAGATCGTCAACACCACCGTGGGCACGCTGACGCAGCCCGTCGACGCCAACGGCCAGCCCATCAACAATAACAACGGCAACAGCAACAACCGCAAGCGCGGGCTGGATGACTACAACATCGTGCACAACGTGCTGTATAGCGTTAACGACTACAGCGGGCACACGCACACCAACCGCGTGCTGGGCCAGAACGGCACCATCTGGGACGTCTACCTGGACAACGACGGGCGCGAGACCGGGCGCACCCAGGTCGGCTACTACGCCCGCGACATGACCTTCAACGGCCACAACCGCACCATCTCCGTCGACGGTCAGCCCAAGGAGTACGAGATGCAGTACATCTACACCCCCTTCCCCGGTATCGAGGTCATCAGCTGGATCTACATGAACACCGCCGGCAAGATCGACCGCACCAAGGTCATCGCCGAGGCCCAGGGCGGCGGCACCAGCACCCTTAGCGACGACACCGGCGCCGATCTGTGAGGGGAGGAGGCAGTGGGTAAAGGGGTCAGCCAAGCCATATATTCACATACTGTATGGCCGGGTGCACTGGGTAGTACTGCTGCGCGCGAAGCACGGGCGAGCCATGCGCGCATCTTAGTGCTGAGCGACGCAGAAGCGGCTGCATGGGAGCGGGATCGTGCCACGTCCTTCTACTTACTACCCTGTCGTTGGACAAGAATTCCATGTACATATTTGGTCTCACGAGCAGGATTCTCTCGTCTCTACTTCTCTCCTGCGTATGCCGCCGCGAATAAAGCACTGCTCTACCCTGTGACAGTGCAGCTTCCCTCGAATCTCCCCCGCCGCCTACGTCCCGCACCAGAGCTAATCTTCATCTGCAGCCTAATGCCCTCCATGGCAAATGAAACAAAACTTCCCAGCCCCCCCCTCCCCCCCCTCCCCTTCCCCCACGCAGAGAGGGATGTTTAGCCCCGCACGCCTTACCACGTCTTTTATTCGACTTCGTGATTACTCGTACCTCTGAATATGGAACTTGGAGAAAAGGGGAGAGGGCGGTCCAGAACTGCAGCAGCTCCGGCCCGGGGAGAGAAACAGGATTTTGGCGAGATTGACCCGTTGTCCCCACTGGAGCCCGCACAAGTACCGCCGTCGCATTTGGCCATTGTTTCACCACCCCTTAGCGAGGTGACGTCGGCACGTCCTTGCGTTTTCCCTTTCCCCTGATAGCTAGGCGGCGCGGGAGTTCTGCTGAGCAGGAGGGAAGAAAAGATCCGAAGTGTGGGTGCTCGGTCGCCCCGTCAAGCCGACGAGCTGCGTACCTATCTGTACTTACTGAATTCTGTGAGCTTCATGCGAATCCCCGACTCTCAAGGCGTACAAGAGCTACGCTGACGGTGATGTGACTTGGCAATGATGGCGTACGGAGAACAGCCTCATCTCGACGGGAGACCCTTCCGCCCCTGCATGGGCAGGATACCGCCCTACCGCCCTGCCGGTTCAGCCGCTTGACGATGCAAATTGGAGAACGATCGACAATATATTGTTCTTTATTGTCTGCCCTCACAAGATCGCATAGCTGCACTGCACGTGTCGAGGTAACTAGTCCCTTTCCCCTCTTTCGGTGCTTAGAGCCTCTGCTCTGCTCCTGCCACGAGCAGACGAGCCGAATCGCAACCCCATCTTGACCCTGAAGTACTCTCCACGCCAGGGCGGTGGCACTCTGGGCCGCTTTGTCCCGGATGATCCCCCGAGCCCTCGAGGTGCTTGCATGTATCGCGTTAATAATCCGGGCGCAGTCCGGTCGGATAGGGAAACTCATCCCCGCCGTATATCACCTTCTTTCCTGCGGCCTTGAGCTCCGACTCGATGTCCATAAGGCGGTTGTACTTGGCCACCCTCTCGCCGCGGGCCGGAGCGCCGGACTTGATGTAGCCGGTGCCCAGGCCCACGACGAGATCAGCGATGAAGTCATCCGTCGTCTCGCCCGAACGGTGCGAGACACAAACGCCCCAGCCTAGGCTGATGGCGAGATTCGCGCTGATACGCACAGCTTGGTTAGCACAACAGTCAATAGAGAGAAGGGGGCCAGGGGTCAGGGGGGAGGGAGCCGGGGGTTAGGAGGGAGGGGGCCGGGAGTTAGGAGGGAGGGGGCCGGGGGTTAGGAGGGGGGGGGGGCGCGGGGTGTTGGGGGGGGGGGGGGGGGGGGGGGGGGGGTGCACGACACG
>JAKLNC010000172.1:0-17573 GCA_022813145.1 Barbatosphaeria neglecta | reverse complement strand
TATTTAAACAACCTTGGAAACTGGCTTGGCACACGATTCAATTGGACTAGTTCGATAAACAACTTAAATCAAGCTGTTGAAGTTACAGATATGGCAGTAGAAGCCACACCTCAAGACTACCCCAATCAAGCCAGCCATTTAAGCAACCTTGGAATTTGGCTTGGCACACGATTTAATCGGACTGGTTCAATAAACAACCTAAATCAAGCTGTTAAAGCTGCAGATAAGGCAGTAAAAGCCACATCTCAAGACCACCCCAATCAAGCCGGCTATTTGAGCAACCTTGGAAACTGGCTTGGCACACGATTTAATTGGACTGGTTCAATGAACGACTTAAATCAAGCTGTTGAAGTTGCAGACAAGGCAGTAAAAGCTACATCTCAAGACCACCCCAATCAAGCTACTTGTTTAAATAACCTTGGAAACTGGCTTAGCACACGATTCTAGCGGACTGGTTCGATAAACGACCTGAATCAAGCTATCGAAGCTGCAAACAAGGCAGTAGAAGCCACACCTCAAGACCACCCCAATTAAGCTGCTTGTTTAAACAACCTTGGAAACTGGCTTGGCAAACGATTCCAGCAAACTGGTTTAATAAACGACCTAAATCAAGCTATCAAAGCTGCAAACAAGGCAGTAGAAGCCACACCTCAAGACCACCCCAATCGAGCTAGCTATTTGAGCAACCTTGGAAACTGGCTTGGCACACGATTTAGTTGGACTGGTTCAATGAACGACTTAAATCAAGCTGTTGAAGTTGCAGACAAGGCAGTAAAAGCTACACCTCAAAACCACCCCAATCAAGCTACTTGTTTAAATAACCTTGGAAACTGGCTTGGCACACGATTCTAGCGGACTGGTTTGATGAACGACCAAAATTGTGCACTCTGGTCGTATAAAGACGGATGGCGTTGCTATACTGCTGCCCCGTCCGTGCGTATTCGTTCAGCTCGGGCTGCTGGCGAGATTCTCGCATCCCAACAAAAGTGGGAACAGTCCAGTCAGTTGTTCGAAGATGCTGTGCGTCTTCTCCCTATCGTGAGCCCGCGATCATTAAAGCATACCGACAAGCAGCATATGCTTGCAAGCTTCGCCGGCCTAGCATCAACAGCAGCCACCACTTCCATCTATGCAGGAAAAGACGCCTACCACGCTCTACAACTTCTCGAACTCGGTCGCGGCGTTATCGCCGGCCTGCTCATGGATATGCGCGGAGACATTTCTAGCCTTAGGCATAAGTACCCTAGCTTAGCTAGTGACTTCGTCCGGCTTCGAGACGAACTAGACTCGCCGGAAGACGGTCTCCTCTTTCAAGCGCCTACTGACAACACGGTTTCATTGGAATCACGAGCGAAACGACGTCAAGATGCAGACAAAGAATTCAGTAAGCTTATTGCAGAGATTCGCAGCCGGCCCGGGTTCCACAACTTCCTCTCTCCGCCGACAGAGGACGAGTTGATGGCTGCGGCGAGCTCGGGGCCGATTGTCGTCGTCAACCTGAGTTCTTACCGTTGTGACGCTTTTCTGGTCCAGCGGAACCAAATCACCGTGGTGGAGCTTCCTCGTTTAAAGCTGAGCGAAGCCGTGACGCAAGTCATTAGCTTTCGTCTACTCCGCATGAAGGTGCTATCCGAAATAAAACCTCTGCTGGGGTGGCTTTGGGACGCTGTTTGCAGTCCATGCTTGGACGCCTTGGGGTTTACACAACCGGTTTCCAACGGCGCCTGGCCTCATGTATGGTGGGTTCCTACCGGAATCCTCAGCCAGCTGCCGCTTCACGCAGCTGGACGTTACGCGCAAGCGTCTACAGACAGCGTCCTCGACAGGGTCATGTCGTCATATGCGTCGTCTATCAAGGCCTTAATACACGGACGTCAACACCCTGCTCGAAGCCCCCTAAAAGGCGGGAAAGACATTGCGCTCCTCGCGGCTATGCACAAAACCTATGAACAAAACGACCTACCCGCTGCCGCTACCGAGGTGAATGTGTTGAAGGGGCTGTGCAAATCGCTCGGGCTGGATCCGATCACTCCGGCATTACGGAAAACCGACGTCCTGAGTCACCTGCCAACGTGCAAAGTGTTCCATTTTGCAGGCCACGGGATGTCGGATCCGGAGGAGCCATCGCGAAGTTGTTTACTCCTCGAAGATTGGAAAACCAACCCGCTGACCGTGGGGGACCTCCGCGATAGCAGGCTGCAGGAGGATCGCCCGTTTCTTGCCTATCTCTCGGCCTGCTCAACCGGAGCCAACAATGCGGTCCAGCTAGCCGACGAGGGCGTCCATCTCGTTAACGCATTTCAGCTTGCAGGATTTCGTCACGTGGTGGGAACGCTTTGGGAGGTGGGGGATCAGCCGTGTGTCGACGTGGCGAAGGAGCTCTATAATACACTGTTGGCCGAGGGGATGACGGACGCTGCGGTCTGCCGGGGACTCCACCTGGCGGTTAGGGCGTTACGTAACAAGGCCAGAGCTATGGACGCAGACCGTGGCGAGGACGAAGAGCCAGCGAACGACGAAGAAGGGGGAGCTGGCGACGTGACTACCGCCGCCGGCAGTGGAGGGCCTATAGAAGACCTTCAGGGGCTAGAAGGGGGGAAAGAAGGGAGAGATGCCATAGTTGGGCTCAGGAAGCGAGCGAGAGGCCCGGCGAATTTTTTCTGGGTTCCCTATGTTCACTTTGGTGTTTAGGCGCGTGTCAAGCAAACTTTGTAGCCGTACTAGAAGGTTTTTTTTTTTTTTTTTTTAGTTTCGTGTAGTTGGTCTCCTTTTCTTCTAAGTAGATTGGCTATTGCTCCTAGATTTTGTGTCTTTTTATAATCACGTTAACGTTTGCGCATCGATTTTAGATTATGCGTAGCAATGAGTGTGTGTAAAAACATGTTTCTTGTTATAGGAACAAGTGCAACTAGGCTTCTAAAAAGAGCTGGTGCCTGGCTAGCAGGTGAAAAGGGTTAACATCCGAACCATGCCGAACCTACTTAAACCTCCTAAGCACACTTAGGCTTTTGTCAGTGAATATCTGGCTCTTTCAAACTTAGACAACTAACAACAAAACAACTAACGGAAGTTCACCACCACCATGCATACATTACTTAAACCATTATAAACTTACATTGACAGATCAGACTATACCTACAAACAGACTAGAATGGCTATTTGCCACTCTTCTTTGCAGCCTTCAGCTATGAGCTTAGCTTGCCTTGAAGAAGATAGCTTTAGCCTGTAGTGGGGACAGCTGCGACCCTATCTACTCTACCGATCTCGAGCTACATACATCTCGCTAGGCCGGGCCGGCCTTAGCGTTGAAACGGCGACTAAAAGAGCAGAATAACCGTCGATTCAACTATGAAGGAGGAAAGGTGGAGGAGGAAGTTAAAGTTGGAGAAGAAGAGGTTTATATGCGTAGCTGCTACCTGGTGCGCTTAGGCAGCAAGCACAGGGCACGTGGCTAGGGCCATGGCTGGAGCTGTGGCTCAGCCGGCTCAGGCCAGCCTCGTGAAAACCTTGGCCGTCGCCAGACTAACTGTAGCAAAGAGGCTCTGCAGAAGGGAGAAAAGAGGTAGTTTAGCAGGGCTGAAAGTTAAAGGTTCGCGATGCTTATTTGCTGTTTAAAAAGCTGTTCAGGGCCGTTTAGCCTGCGCCAGGCGCTGCCTCTTATCATAAGCACCTTCCCCATCTCATCTCGTGTGGTGCCCAACCCCCACACGACTCTGCATTTCTGATGGAACCATATTGGTACGGGATGGCGCAATGAGGCGGCCTCGACCGCATGCACGGTCAGCTCCGGGCCAGACGTGGTAGGTAGGACGATTTCGATAGCCGCCCTGCAAATGGCGCAGTGCCAAATAATCAGCGATTTGAAATACAGTCTCGACCCCTGCCGCACCAGCGGAATAGCCACCGAAATAATAGTATGCATTCTAACAGATTATTTGGTACATAATACTCGATATATGATGGTGGTGCCCGGACAGCTGAAACACCAGCACCTAGATAATTACCTTATATAAGGGGATCTGCAGTAACATTGCCTTGCCTGTAATACCTACCTGTTGTTACTAAGTAACAGGGTAAATCTAATACGTGTGGCTTGGACTCCGACACCATGGCACCCATCGGCGTATCCAACGGCGTTTCCCACGGAGAACCCAATGGGACATCCAATGGCGTAGCCCACGGCGCCGCCGATGGCGGACACGGACCTCGGCAGCTCAAGGTCGCCATCATCGGAGCCGGCCCGGGTGGCCTCTCCACGGCCATCGAGCTGGACAAGCTGCCGTTCGTGAGCTGGACGGTCTACGAGAAGAAGCCGCGGGTCAGCGAGACCGGCGGCGGGATCACGCTGCAGCAGCACACCTGGAGGCTGCTGGAGCACATGGACGTGGCCAAGTACATCAACGCCAAGGACTTCTGCCGCCCTGCCGACGGCCACACTGTCCAGCACAGGTACGGATGCCGCTGTCGCACCGTTCCTACCTGGGTACATATATATTATATATGTACCTATGTACATATGATACTGACTGGCGCTAGGAATGCGACGACCGGCATCCTGGTCGACATCCGCTATGCCTCTCCGGAGACGCCCCCCCACCAGATCAGCTGCCGGCTCGTCCGCGCCAAGCTGCAGGCCGCGCTCCTCAAGGGCGTCGACCAGACGCGCATCCGCCTGTCCAGGAAGCTGGTCGGGATAGAGAAGCTCCCGACGGGCAGGCTCCGGATCGAATTCGAAGACGGGTTTGCGGACGAGGTGGATCTGCTTGTTGGAGCGGATGGTATTCGGTCTGTAAGTGTCCCCTCCCTGTCTCCTTTTTTTGCCCCCCCCCTTTCCCTCTTTCCCCTTTTCTCTTTCCCCTTTTCTCTCTCCCCTTTTCTCTCTCCCCTTGTTCAGTTCTCCTCCCAGTAGTGCTGACAGCTGAGGTGGCAGGTCGTCCGTAGTTTCATCTACCCCGATCACAAGCTCAAATACATCGGCCAGTCCGCATACCGGACGATCGTGAGCAAGTCAGCGGCGGACGAGATCAACGGCATCCCCGGGGGCCCTATCTTCTGGCACCATGTCAACGGCCGGTACGTGTACACGTGTCCGCTGGGCGGGGATGACTTCGAGGTGACGGCGCGCATCCGTCGCCCGCCGGAGGAGCAGGAGCACGTCAGCTGGGGCCGGCCGTTCGACCTGCACGCGCTGCTGCACGAGTATGACGACTTCGCGCCGCAGCTGCGCCAAGTGCTGCGCCTCGTGGCCGAGAGCGGCGGCACGCAGGAGTTCGCGCTGTTCTCGGGCCCCCGCCTCGACCGCATCGTCGCCCACGACGCCATCGCCCTGCTCGGCGACGCCTCGCACCCGCTGTCGGGGGCTTTCGGCGCCGGCGCCGGCTTCGCGTTCGAGGACGCGTACGCTCTCGCGCGGACGCTGCGGTGGGCGTGGGACCGGGATGGGGATCGGGGACGGGACCAAGACCCAGTCGGGGAAAAGGGGGAGGCTGCCGAGACTGAGACGGAGGCCGAGGCCGAGACCAAGACCGAGGCTGAGACCGAGTCGCCGCTAGCGCGAGCGCTACGGCTGTTCGACCGAATCCGGTCTCCGCACTACAAGGACTTGTACGCGGTGCTCGACCGGATGGCGGCCATCGGCAAGGCTCTGGTGGCGGAGGCGCTTCCGCCGGACCAGGAAATCGTCGAGCGGCTGAAGCGGGGCTCGGACCCGCGGAACGTCTTCATGTACAGCTACAAGGTCGACTCGGTTGTCGACAGGGTCCTCCGCGAGGAGGAGGATGCCGAGTAGGTAGGTTCATATAGGTAGATATTAGGTGGTGCTACCCAATATTAAGATACTAGAATTGTGTACTTTGTGTACTGTGCCTTACTTTCTCAGCCTGCCGGCTGCCCGTCATCGGATTAGTAGCCCGTGCGTAATGGAAGTCACGGTAGGAACCTACTTAGGTTAATCGGGTACTGTCAGGCTAGAAATGGTGTATTCTATACCTGTAAGCCATGCCTGGAAGGCGTCTTCTAGAGGGCAACTCTAGGGAGAAGATAATACGGGGGTAATTAATTAAGGTGTGCGTAGGGCTAGAATAAGGTACACATTTTGTCAAGTTAACCGCTGGGCCAAAAGTGAAATCCCTCGGCCGTAGCTAAGAAAACCTGGCTTATTTTCCTCCGTACATTTCATGGAGGGGCATTTCCCAGTGTAAGGTTACGCGACAGGTACACGGCCGCATGCATGTAGGCATCTATTTACCTACTTACCTAGGTAGGTAGGTAGGTAGTCGCCTACCTGTACCTAATACCTACCTTGTCATATATATGCGACACAATATTATGACATCCATTGCCACTGCTGAGTTGTCCCACCCCATCCATGGTGCGCACGACAGCACCACAACACGTTCTCAAGGTCCGCCTCCGCCGGTAGCGGGCTGGAGACTGCCCCTGGTCACTAGGTCAATCCTTTTCGCTAGGAGCATTAGGGCGAAAGTTTGTTTGCGTGATGGTGATAGTAATACCATTCTATTTATATAGTGGTGGTACGGCATTAAGGCATGAAGGCAGGCATGTGACCAGCTGTAGTTATATGCTAAGCTGATGGGCACACGGGCCCGACCAGACAGATTAACCCCATCCCAAGCGAGCCAAAGCCGACGAAGCAACCATGCTTACGCATGGTGACTTCGTCGCGCGCCACGACGCAGCAATCGCCAAGCTCAACAGCATGAGCCGATTTGGCCCCATCCTATCGCGATACCGTCCTGAAGCATCTTGATGGCATCGTCGAGTGGCCTATGAAGGCGTGCAGAGTGGAACTTCAACAAATTTACGACTGTGCCCACAATAACCTAAAGAAAAACTAGTCCTCCAGGCTTGGTAACGCCCGTTACCACAGCATCATGCTCGCTCTGTTCCTCATAGCGGAGGAACCTTATCCGGAAGTCATCCGGGTGCTTAACAAAGCGGATCAGGCGGTACTTCACAAGAAACACCAAGCCTTTCAAGGCTCTTGGGCAACTCTAATGAAGAATCCCCACAACACCCCCACTGGAATAAAAACTCTCAACGTTCACCGAAACGAATTCTTTTTTCCTTGAAATGCGCCCTTTTAGACCATGCTTTGGGGCAGGAGTTTTTCAATACCACTTCCGGGAGAAGGGATTCCGACAACCCACTGCCACCGAGGCTAATTAAGCTTATAAACTTAAAACCTAACAAATAAATACGTACCTTGGGCTGCGAGGCTGTAAAGGTGGGGCGCGGACGGCACCTTCCGCTCAGCTACCACTGTGTAGGCTGCGTCGTATAAGCGGGGTCATACATCGTGTAAACCAGGTTCAGAATGCCGAGCCAAGTAAAGGAAAGCTTTAATGGCTGGCTGGTAAATGTTTGTTAATGAGAAATAGGTGCAGTAAGGTTACGTGACATAGAGGTATACTGCAGGTACTTAGGTAGTACCTATCTCACGTATGTGTGCCACAATCCTATCATGCATTACTTATGGCATCCACTACCACTAACTAGCTGACCTCCCATCCATGGCTACATGAGGTGCGCACAGCAGGAAAGGATGGGGACAAAGGAAACTTCTCGTACAGGAAGGGAATGTGGGGGGGGCGCATAGGCCGGTACTAACGTCAGCGCGGGCGGAATTTAGGGGGGATGTTAGGAGTAGCAGCGCTGCGCGTGGTGATCCCTCTATTGTTCTACTCTCCACTACTTGCCTAGGATGACCCGGAGGGTCGCGTCTATAATACAGGTTTCCGGTGTCGGGCCTGTGGGCACGCCCTGGGCGTGTCTTCCCCCGGTGCCTGGGCGGGCCTCGGCCAGCAACGACAGATCCTCGAGGTCCGCCTCCGCCGGGAGCCGGCCGTTCTCGCCCATCGCGGCTCGGGCAGCGTAGCGGACCCCGAAGACCGCGATCACCTCCTCCTCCGTCTTCGCCGGCTTCTGCTGGAGCAGGGTCCAGAAGTCCATAACGCGGACATCTTCGCCAGGGAAGCGAGCGCACAGGCGGACCAGTCCGTGTCCAAAGGACACAAACGGAGCGTTAATGCGGCCGTGGCCGGCCTGTCGCATGGCCTCCAGCTCCTTGGCCCAGTTGCCGTCGGCGATCTCATCTCCGGTGGGGAGGCGGTCGGGGTGGTCACGGACCCACTCCTGCCACTGCTTCCTGCCCCAGCCGTACGGTGAGTGGCGAGGCTCCTCCATGAAGTCGGCCAAATACATGGCGCGGACGTCCTCCCATTGGCGCAAGCCCTCCGGCTTGCCGCCGCACTTCTGACGGCGCGCGGCGATGTGGTCCAAGATTCCCTTCTTCGCCTGCAGGGTGAGGACGATGAGAGGAGCCGGGGCCCTGATCGGCGCGAAAGCGAGGCCTTGGTGGGGGTTGGTGGCCGTGGGCCCCTCTCGAGGCAGCTGGGGGGGACGCGAGTTGCGGTCCTGATGGACGATAGGATGCAGTCCCCCATTTCGAAGTCTCAATTGCTCTCGCAGCTTGGCCTGGCGCGCCCGTAGGCGCTCTTCGTCCTCCTCGAAATCGACCTCGCCGAGGAGGTTTAAGTATTTCTGTATGGAGATAGCAAGCGGTCCTCCGTCCTTGAAGCCGGGTCTGTACTCCGTGAGATATTTCGCTCGGAGCTTCACAAATCTCTCTAGGACGGCCAAGATGATCTTGCCGGGGAGGGCCTCGAAGGGGGCGGCCTCTGCCTTCACTGCCTTGATGAAGGCGATCTTTTCGCTCGAAGCCTTGATGTGGTGATACTTGGTCGCGGCCTCAAACAATTTGACAAATGCCTCATTCGCCTCGGCGGCAGTTGGCCGTCGGCCCTCCTTGTCGCGGAAGTATTTGAAAAACTCCTTGGAGAGGGCTGTCGACATTCCCAGATCAGGCAAGAGGGTCGAGCTCCATTCCCGCCTGAGACCTCTAAAGTCGAGGAGCTTCAAGAGAGGCTTGTTCTTGGCGCCCTCCTTGGCTTCCTTAAGCCTATATGCGAGCTGAAGGGTGGTCGGCGCAGTGGTGTAGAGGGTTGCTGCCGCGTTGGCCGCCTTGGGCCTATGCACCATCTCCATTCGAGAGGTGGATACGGCAGGGCCTCCAGGCGCACCAAGAAAGACGGTCATTTCGGAGTCCTGATCCATGATAGAAGGCTGACAAATGATTAGCATCACAAAGTTTAGAGACAGGTAGGCGCTGGGGGCCTGGGAACGGCCAAGACTCACTCTCTTCTGCGCAGCTCGCTCGGGGAGATGGCTAGGCCGCGAGAAGGAAGAAGGATCGACTAATAGTAGTATGCAAATACAAACGCTGGGAGATGCGTGGCAGTGCTTAATGGGATGGCGCGTGGATAGCAGCAGTCCTGGTGGGCGAGGCGATTCGCAGAACTGATGGTTGGGAAGAAGAAAAAGTTTTCGGCGAGAGAAACTTAAGTGCTTGGGCGAATCGGAGAAACTATTCGTGTGCTGCTACATAGTAGCCAAAACTGACGCCTGGGCAACCGAAAGTGGGATTGAATTATATGGGTGCAGTGAATGGCACTGGGCCTTGGGGCAATCACGCTCGCCCCCCGACCGCCTCAGATAGCCCGTTTGAAGGGGAGTATCACGTAGGAGTCGCTGATAGACAGTTATGCGTAGGTACGTACCTACGTAGGCAGGTAAACACCTTGTATGGCATCATGGCACAGTATCCTGGAGGGTTTCGACTTTCATCCGAAGTGCAAGGCTGCAGCTGCGGGGCCCAGCCCAGAGTTTCTATTGGCTGCTTAGGCCGCTAGGCACAGGCCCGGGCACCCCCAAAGGCACGTCCAGGCCAGGCCATATAGTTAAGATTAAGAGAAGTCAATTTCAACACATATGGTCAAGTGGTTTATAGCTGCCGAGGGGAGAACTGGAGTGGTACAGTATGGGCGTATCGTGCAGATATGGGACGCCGGCCTGGCGGGAGAAGGCCGGCACGGCTACTGTATGGGGGTAGCATCCACCTCAAAGGTGTCAGCACTGTGGAAATTCAATGGTCGAACTTCCATGCTATGCCTGAGGATTCGCGCCAGCGAACGTGCCAGTCTACCACAACCATAATTTTTTGGCCATGTTGATATTCGCACTGTGCTTCATCCACTCGCCCCAAGGCTCCAGGTTCGGAACCGGTGTGGCCTTTCTATTTTTCTATTTTTCTTTTTTTGCGTTTTTCTTCAAACCACCTCAACACCTCTGGCCGCATCCAAACGTCTGGGGCCGCATGCCTAGCCAGCCGATATGCACCGTCTGCGTCGCAGCCTCGCAGTCTAGGTGCCTGCTCGGCCATAGGTAGGTAGAACTGAGTTCCTAGGTACGTAGATATTCCTTGATCATAATGCGTCACAACCCTGCCGAAATAGCCTCCCTAAGGTCGGGCACAATATCTACGTACAGCCATAGGTACTTGGAGACCACGTCTGGGGATAGCACCTGCCGGAAACAGACAGCCGTCCAAATGCCAGCGCAAGCTTCCAAAAAAAGAAGCAAAAAAAAAAAAGAAAAAAAAAAAGAAAAAAGAGCAAACCACGGTATCCATTCAGCTCCGAATGCATACACCATCAATAGGCGAGCCAAAACCACAGACCAAAAAAAAGAAGGCAAAAATTTGCGTCGGCCGGGAATCGAACCCGGGGCCTGTCGATGGCAACGACAGATTTTACCACTAAACCACCGACGCGTCTTATCTGCTGATGGAGATAAGAGCGCCCAGGCACTCCCTATAAAGCAGGGGTGCGGATGATCCGCCCCGGTCAGCTTCCCAAACGATAAGCAGCCGTCGGCACATTTGGGCGGGAGCGACTTCAACCGTGTGCAGGCCAGCGTGGGTCTGGACGGTCATTAGTTCGAGCGTGTTACACCGAGCGGGCAATCTCCTCCAGTTTGGTCCTCTTTCCGAGACAGATATCCGGGCGCGAGGTTAGCTGCATTTGGCCCTCGCAGTAATCCGGACATCTACCGGACCCCTGGCGCTTGCCGGCCTCTCTAGCGTCGGTTATTATGCTCCTTGTCATACATGCCCAATCCAATACGACGTCGATGGAGCCTGAATTCGTCCGTTTGACACGATGCTCACGACGATGGGGACGATGGGTTGGACGATGGGGTGGACGATGGGGTGGACGATGGGGTGGACGAACGTTTGTCGCTGCACAAGGTACGGAGCAGACACTCCAAGATGCAGCGACAAACGTTGAGCACCGAACCGGAGGCCGAGCTGGCGAGTCTCTCCGAGCGCCGTCTCTCGACCGCGAGAAGGACAGCGGGCGCTCGGCAGCACCCGGCAGGACCGACCACGGAACCAAGCCCGGTCGTCCGTCGTCCGTCGCCTGCGCCGCATGCTGGAGTTCAGTCGCTCTCCCGGCCATGTAAGCGGAACGGATCATGGAAGTGCATCCAGCTGCGGCCCATGCGCGTCCACCCGTCGAGCCAATCAACCCGTTGCGCGTTACCTCGGTGCGTGAGGTTCTGGGATCTTCTCCAGGGCGGAGAAATGGCAGCATAACGACGAATTTTCCTCATAGAGGAAGACGTCCAGCCAGGAGCTAAACTCGCCGAAGCCTTGTGGCTGCCACGCACCTTCCTATTTCTGCAGCTGGGGCCGCCTTGCCAAGGCCCATCCCTGCCCAGCTCGGAAGGATCTCCCCAACGGTCCGCAATTGCGCTATCTGGACCGTCCCAAACGCCATTCGCATGCCCCTCATGGAACGCGAGGAGGGACGCTGTCTTTTTTCTTCTCGCCTCATCGACAACAAGTGCTTTCCCGAGACGGAGACAGGCCACGGCGTGCAAGAGGCAGAAATGGCCCGGCACCCTGCCAGGCGGCGACCGGGCCCGCCATGTTCTCCAGTACGACGTGGAGGCACTGCCGCCCTTTACCCGGCGACGCCCACGGGCAGACATCGCCCGGTGTGGACGGGACAGGACAGCTGACGGAAGAAAGAGGCGGTGCCGAGGGTGCGAGGTTACACCGCGTGCGTACCACTGCAGTGGGCCGACAGATGCCCTCCCAATAGCAGGGTTCGTTATCTCTTGGCGAATACCTGGGACGCGCTGGGGGTTCCCGATGCCTTCGTCGCACCGCCCGATCCCCGAGGGACCCGCGAATCAGCAGTCGGTCGCAGACGCAGCGGCAGCGCCGTACCGCAGCAGGAGCACGACGTCGCCCCGCCCGGGGCCTCTCCCGGTCTCTTGGCCCTCCGAGCAGCTGGCATGTGGGCGGCTGACATGGTCCAGGGCGCGGGCTTAGCTTTCTAGCTACGGCGTCTGGGTTGCCACCGACGGGCCATACCATCAAGTCTGGGCACTATAGCCAATCTTTACTACAGCCCGGTATTAATAAGGGGGTGTCCAAGCATCCCCACACCGCCGCCCCCTGTCTCCATGTGTCGGGTTGCTGATAATCAGGTACCTGCTATATTAAACCGCGGGCTTCCCTTCCCGTCCTCGCACCGGTCTCCGTCTCGTCTCCTTTTCCTTTCGACGACCGCAGCGCCAGACACGACAGAAGCTCGCGATCCCAACCGGACCATCAACTACAGCCACCATGGGCAGCTTTCCGCTGTTCCAACGGCATGAGAAGCAGCCGGAGTCTCCGCCGTACGATGTTGGCGCCGGGTCTCTGGTGGTCGATGGCGTCGTCGACGAGGAGCACGATGACCTGCACCGCGAGATGAAGCCGCGGCAGTTGAGTCCGTTTGTTCCTGACCTCCCCTTCTCCTCGCACGGCGCGTGTGCTCATACGATAGCTGTGTAGATATGGCAAGTCCGAGTCCCCTCAGCCGGAGCCCCTCAGCCGGAGCCCCTCAGCCGGAGCCCCTCGGCCGGAGTCTCCTCAGCTAGAGTCTCCTCAGCCGGAGTCTCCTCAGCCGGAGTCCCCTTTCCAGTTCCCAGCTGCCGCCCCACATGGCGCGCGGACGGAGCAGGATCTAGGGGAATGTCCGAACCGCTAGGACACCCCAGGGCCAAGTCTCTCGTGCTGACAGCGGCCTCTCCCGGCTCTCCGCAGATGGCTATCGCCGGAGCGATAGGCACAGGTGAGAGACAGCCCAGGATCGAAGCCTACCAGCGCGAGGCTCCGTGGCGTGACGACTCCAGAGCCCTCCCCCTATTGACGCGAGGCCGCAGGCTTGATCATCGGCACCAGCGGTGCGCTGGCCCACGGCGGTCCCGGCGGGCTTCTCATCGGGTACATAGCCATGGGTTTCGTCGTCTACGTCGTCATGGTGGCCCTGGGCGAGATGGGCTCCTTTCTGCCGCATAAAAAGTCCTTCTCCGGATACGCCTCGCGCTTTGTGGATCCGGCTATGGGGTGCGTGCTACCCAGCCTCGCAAGAATCATTAGACATCCGCCTTCGTGCTCTCGTGCTCTCGTGCTCTCGTGCTAACCCTGTGCTGCCCCCCCCCCCCCCCCCCTCCGGACAGCTTCGCGACGGGGTGGAACTACTTCTTCAAGTACGTCATCGTGCTGCCGAACAACTTGACGGCCACGGGCATCATCCTGCAGTATTGGCGCCCGGACATCAACGTCTCCGTGTGGATCGTCGTGTTTGGCGCGTGCGTCGTAGCCCTCAACGTGAGTGCCGCTGCCCTCACTAGCTAGGGTGTTACTACCAGCTGACTTCGTGACGCCACACAGCTGATCCACGTGAGCTTCTTCGGCGAGGCGGAGTTCTGGATGTCTCTGGCCAAGGCGCTCATCATCCTGATGCTGCTCCTGATGTGCTTCGTGATCGCTCTCGGCGGCGGGCCGGACCACGTGCGGACGGGCTTCTGGTACTGGCACGATCCCGGCGCCTTCGCGGAGTACCTGCAGCCGGGGGCCACGGGGCGCTTCCTGGGCGTGTGGAACTCGGTGGTGCAGGCCACGTTCGCGTACCTCGGCACCGAGCTGGTGGGCGTGGCCTTCGGGGAGACGCCGGATCCGCGCCGCAACGTGCCGCGGGCGGTGCGGCAGACGCTGCTGCGCATCGTCTTCTTCTACGTCTGCGGCGTGCTCGTGCTGGGCATGGCCGTGCCCTACAACAGCCCCGCCCTGGTCAAGGCCGCCTCGGCCAAGGCCAGCGGAGGTGAGCCTCCCGAAGCCAGAAGTGTGACCCGGCCGTGAATGACGAGCAGGACTGACATCAGATGCGGTGACATGTACCCAGCGGCCTCCCCTTTTACTATCGCGGCGCAGAACGCGGGCATCGACCGGCTCGCGGACGCGGTCAACGCGCTGCTGCTGATCTTCACGATCTCGGCGGCCAACTCGGACATCTACCTGGCGTCGCGCTCGGTGTGGGCCCTGGCCAAGGACGGGCAGGCGCCGCGCTTGTTCAGCCGCACGAACGCGCGCGGCGTGCCCGTTCCCGCGGTGGTGCTGGCCTCGATCTTCATCGCACTGGGCTTCATGAACGCCACCAAGTCGTCGTCCACCGTGTTCGGCTACTTCGTCTCGCTCGTCACCGTCTTCGGCGCGCTCAACTGGGTCAGCGTGCTGGTCAGCTACCTGGCCATGGTCCACGCCATGAGGGTGCAGGGTGTCGACCGCGCCATCATGCCCTACCGCAACCTGCTCCTGCCCTGGGGGGCCTATATCGCGCTGTTCATCACGGCGCTCGTGAGTGCGTCCACCCCTTCTCTGCGGCCTCCTCTACAGCTAGTGCTGCTGCGTACTATCGCGGACGACGGGCTTGCTAACTGCGAGTTCTGCAGTCATCTTCAGCGGCTTCGCGGCCTTTATGCCGTTCCAGGTGGACAAGTTCATCACCAGCTACATCGGTATCGTCGTGTACGTGGCCAATGTGTTGTGGTGGAAGGCCCTCAAGAAGACGCGGCGGATCCGGCCGGCGGAGGTGGACCTGGTCACCGGCCGGAGGACATGAGTAGCCGTAGTAGGTAGTATGCCTGGTATTATGATAGTAAGCAGGAATGCCGATGGAGGAGTAATTATTCTCCACGTTCCATGGCAGCTGCGTTGTGCATTGCTGTATCCTGCACATTCATGATGTTATATGGCCAAGTCATCCTTCTTGTCTCTCTCCTTACCGCCCCTGCTCTCCTCGATCGTATATAGTACATCTCTTATAGGCAGTGCCCAGTTTACATACCTGCATAAGCGATAGTAGCTAACTCCCATCATCTCTCAGCGTAGGGTTGAGATATGAGGGATGTACGGCTGAAGAGGTCTCCGTTAGTCTCTGTTGGTGCTTCTGCTCCCCGTATTCTGCCTCCGTTGTGCAGGCTTCATGTTAGACTGATCCTTTGCCCACTCGGGCTTTGACAGCTACACAGAGATGGCTGCACAGAAATGGCTGCCCATGGAAGAGACACCAGGCACTAGTACATCTATTCAGTAGGGAGAATAAGTAGGACGTGAATAAGGAGACTAGACTCCGCCATCTAGATTCTGGGAGGGTTAATACTAGGATCTAGGACCCTAAGGGCTCTTGTGATTCGCTTTTTCACTAAAGCCTCACTTTCATCTCAATTTTCGTTCAGACGCGTCTGCACCAGGGCACCAAATAAACATCGCGTCCGGCTCTGCTTGATTCCCTGGCCTTCGATGAGAACTAACTAGCCTTAACCCAAGTAATGCCTTCCCCGGCGTGTTCGCAGCAAACCTCACCCATCACTTTCTTCGGCCACCGTTTTCCGTCCTCGCAGCGTGCCCTCGCAGCAAGACCACCACCACCATCCTCTCCACCCTTTACTAGCACTGATAGTACTGCTATTTCTGCACTATGTGCGTCATCCTCTGGGAGGTGTGCCCCGGCTGTCTGGGCTTTCGGTGGGCGGGGTCCAACAGCATCCCCAGCGTGCACCACCCGGCCTTCCTCGAGGTCCGGCACTGCCGGGCCAAGGAGGGCCGGCTGCGGCTGCAGATGCGCCTGAGGGGCCGGCCCGAGGAGGCCCTGTTCCTGCCCTGCGAGGACAGCGAGGTCTGGGGCATCCGGGAGTACGAGCAGCGCGCCCACGTCAGGCACACGTGTGTGGCGCCGCCGCCGCCCAACATGCCCACCCACGTCTTCCCCGGGGATCTCCAGCTCCGTAAGTATTCCTATCCTAGTAAATGCCCATGATGAATGATGCTATTCGCATCCACGTTGCACGTTCCACGATATCCAGCTGACTTCGTGCCTTCGCCTCGCAGACGGCGACCGTGGCCCTTTGCCCCCGCAGCTGGACGGCGATCGGGACGCCTACTTCTTCTTCCTCCCGGACATGCTCCCCCTCTTCCACAGCCCTCTCTACGGCCCCGAGCAGTTCTTCTTGCCGGACACAACGATGCCCGCGATGCCCTCCTCGCCGCTCTCGCCCGCCCTGGCCGTCCTGCAGACCCCGTCGCCTCCTCAGCCTCAGCCTGCCGCGTCGCCTACGGTCAGCACGAGCGACGCTATTCAGTTCGGCCAGTACGCCGGTGATGAAGCCAACGAGAAGCACGACGCCAACAACAAGAAGAAGAAGAACGACGATAACGGCATCGAGAACAACGAGAAGAGCGCCGAAAAGGCCAACGAGAGCGACGATGCGAACGCGAACGCCCCCCCCGTCGTGTACGGCACCGAGGACGGCCTCCTCAGCGAGGCGCAGAGCCGTATCGATGGCGCTTGGCTCGGCCTCCTAGGCGGCGTCGACGAGGTCCCCTCCGAAGACATCACCACGGCCATCACCAGCGCTGGCTTCTTCCCTCGCGCGCACGGCAAGGTTGACGCCGCCGTGCAAGTCGACTACCACGACCTACCGCGCCGCCCTAACGACGCCGGCGCTACCGCTACCTCTGCTACTCCCGACGCAGCCAGTGATGGCGACGACGAGCGTCGCGCCAACGTCATCGACCCCGACAGCAGCCGTGGTGACGAGCCCAACACCCTCGCGGAGGGACACGCTGGTGCGGCCGAGAAGGACAACTCCAAGAAGGGCAAGCAGCAGACCAGCACTAGCACCAGCATAGTGGACGCCGCGGCGATGACGACGACGACAGCCTCTGGAGACACAGCCCTGCCCAAGCGCATCGCAGACCAGCACGTGCAAGCGATGCGCCACGCCTGGCGCATGCAGTGGCGCGCGTACGTTGCCATGAAGCGCGCCGAGAACGAGCGGGTCGCCGTCGTCGCGGCGCAGGCACGCATCTACGACCCCGAGAGCGACGGCGGCTGGGAGACGGCCACGGAGGCGTTCGCCGCCTTCATGCGTGCCAACAAGGCGTACTTTGCTGCCGTGGCGGCGGCGGAGATGCACGAGGAGGAGGAGCACGTGCAGGAGAGCGATTGTGAGGACGAGCACGACGGCCAGGAAGAGGAGCCCAAGGAGCCCAAGGAGCCCAAGGAGAAGCACGTGGAGAAGCGCGAACAGAAGAAGCACGTGAGCAAGAGGAGCATGGATAGAGAGGAGGAGGACGTCTGCGAGCACGTCGACAAGAACCGCGAGGCCACCCGCGCCTTCTCCAAACGCGCCACGAGTCGGGCCGTCGGCGCCTGGAAGCCGAAGCCGTCCCCGGGCAGCCGAGCCAGCCCGCTGGCGGAGCTGGCGGAGGTTCGGCGGGCTCCGCGTGCCCGGCGCGCGACGGCGTAAGGCGGGAG
>JAKLNC010000171.1:0-64480 GCA_022813145.1 Barbatosphaeria neglecta | reverse complement strand
CCCCCCCCCCCCCCCCCCCCCCCCCCCCCCCCCCCCCCCCCCCCCCCCCCCCCCCCCCCCCCCCCCCCCCCCCAGCCACAGCCAGGGAGGAAGGAAGGATTGAAGGTTGAGGCGGCGATGCCCACAGGCGGCTTCTATAGGCCAGCCGGGCTACTGGCTCGGCCACAGGCCACCTAATGAAGCTAACTGCGGCCAACAGGGGTGGCCCTTACAGGGGGCGCTACAGCGCTGCTGCGCTGAAAAGACCGGCGCCGCGCCGGCCGGCTCGGTGGGCCGCCAGCGGGGACCGCCAACCCCCAGGGCGGTCGTTGGGAGGATGCCTGGAGGCTCCCAAGAAACGGCGGGAAATCCGACCGCAGGACAGTCGAAGCAGACGGCGGGCTGAATTCCGACCCAGCGGGCAGTCCAGTTCGCTGGCAGGCGAGACCGCCCAAAACACCTAGTCCGCAGAAACAAGGGGGACGCGCGATGCCGCCGTAACCCTCTTAGGCAACGCTGGGGTGGTTGGGATGACAGCGGACCCTCTTCGGCCTCTCGCCCAGCTGCTTTTCTCATCCTCGCTATTCCTCTTTATTCAATTATCGGGCGTGAGGGTCGCTCTCACCGCCTCCCCTAGGCGGTGGCTGATCGTCCCGAGCAACCTCCAATGCATCCACTCGCTGGCATATTGGCACTTTGGCACGTTCGGTGGCACGCTAAATTATCTCGCCTCTTCTTAGTGTCGCAGGCAGCCGCGAATTCGCGAATTGCAGACCAGAATAAACCGGCTACCGGTAGGCATCTAGATAACTACCTCTTGGCACAAGAGGAGCAGAGCAAAAGGACCTTCCCCGGCCGAGAACCCATCTATCCCGGAGGCGGATGATGAAAGGCCTCGTAATCGCAAGCCCCGGCGCCACGGTCCACGGTCAACAAGATTAGTGTTTCGAGGCAGCCATCATATTAAAGCATCGCCATCTTAGTGTGTCGCCTCCTTTCTCTGCCACCCTTATCTCCCGTCTCGACAAGCTGAGCCGCTACGCCATCGCACAGGCTGCCGTTACACGACCTGACCCCACGGGCTCAAGCCGCGCGAGTCCCTTAGCTGATGCAGAAAGCCAGGTGTCGGAGCCGCCGCCGTGGGAGGCAGTACCTCTGTGTAAGCAGGGCCAGCCAGACAGCCGGGGAAGATACATGACGTACACAGGGGGCGCAGCCGTTCTGCACCTTTCCAGCAGTCAAGCAGGCACCATCTGTTCTCTCCGCTGAAGGTTGGTTCTTCTCGTCCCCGTCTGTCTGACATGGATACAGTGTCAAGGGACAGGACGGCAGGCAGCCATATTTTTTTCCCCGGCTACCCAGGCATGAGCTATGCAAGGGCATACCTCGGCCAGCATGGCATTGAGCCGAGCCGTTCGAAGCCGTGTTCGCCGCCTTCGATGGCAAAGAATGCTTGAGCTTCGCACGTTCCCGTCCCCAAGTCTTTCCGTCTCTCGCTTCGCCTCTTAGGTGGTGCCACTCATAGACATCATCGCGGTAGGTGTAGATAATCTTGTCGGGTTAGCACGCTGGTGTGTATCCGTAGGCCCAACGGCTGTGATATTACCATAGATCCGAGACTTTTCGAGACCTGCTCGACATCTCCAACTCCTGTTCCAGGTAGAGAACCTGGCAGCCAGGTTTGCCGCAAGATTGGTAGTGGGGAGGCAGCCCACCTTCCCTGGCCCATCTCATTCAACTTCGCTCCGAGCAACAAATTGTTGCCCGACCCCGTAAGTCTCTGGGCTGCCATGAAAATGGAGGAGGGGCAATGGTGGGGCCGAGGCCTGGAGCTCCCTTTTCGCTTGAAGCGGGGTACATTACGCACGGGCTGGTGACCTTAATTCTAGAACATCAAGCACAAAGACCGCTGAAGTTTCCTCGAAAGAGACTTGCAAAATATTTAGAATAAATCATATATATGAGGCACGTAGTCACAGGAATCGAAGGGAGAATTCGCAGGTCGTCAGTCCTATCACGTAGACAGGCGTGTGGGTGACTGGCAAAACCTAGACTGAGCCATACGTAGAAACCACGTGCCATGGAGCTAAGCCGCTTTCGTACGGAACCTTCGTGAACTTTCCTGAATCTGGAAAACAGCTTAAGCCTCTCGCGAGAGCCACGGCCTCGAGACTTATGCCCACGTAAAAAAAGCTACAACGAGATTTAAAGCACGGTTTGATACTACCCACATATCATGCTCCTATATATACGTACTTTCTTTTAGATTTAATTATTGAACCCCGATCTCGAAAGCCTTTTCCAGAAGCCAGCCAGCCAGCCAGCCAGCCACAGCGTCACCCGCAAGTCAAAACTCTCAGCATACAACAGCAAGTGAAAAAAAAAACAAGAAAACAGCCATGGACAGAGGCCTCAACGAGCTCCTCAAGTGGAGCATTGAAAATTCCACCCCGACGCCGGGCAGCACCGGCCTGTCCACAGCGACGCCGCCGCCCCCGTCGACAGAACAGACAAACGGCGACGCCACCGGCAACGCCACCGGCACCGGCAGCAGTACCCGGGGCCTGAACGCGGAAGCCCTCGCGGCACTGTTCGGCGGGCCCTCGGAGGCGGAGCTGATGCAAGCGGCCATGGCGGTGGTGACGAGCCGGGAGCCGGAGGTGACGCTCGAGGACCGGCTGACGGCCTTTGACAACTTTGAGCAGCTCGTCGAGTCGCTGGACAACGCGAACAACATGACGAATCTGGCGCTGTGGGCGCCCCTGCTGTCGGTTCTAGAGCACGAGGAGGCCGAGATGCGCCGCATGGCCGCCTGGTGCGTCGGCACGGCCGTGCAGAACAACCAACCCAGTCAGGAGCGTCTCCTGGCTATGGGAGGCATCCCGCGCCTCGTCAGCCTCGCCCGGCGCAACGGCAACCCCGACGAGGATGCCGCCGTGCGCCGCAAGGCCATCTATGCTCTCAGCTCGGCCTGCCGCAACTACCAGCCGGCCATGGACGTCTTGGCTGACGAGCTGGCCAAGGCCGGCCTCCGAGACGCCGGCGACAGTGTGGATGCCGCGAACATGGACGCCGTCGATGCCGTTATCCAGATCCTCAGGGACGCAACGCCGGTCACCACGGCGTCGTAAAGGGGAACCGGGGGAGGCGGGGCAATTAGGGGGGGAGGGGAACATGGGGAACATGGGACTATTAGACAACATAGGACACCTCGGCGGAAAATTACTCGTTTACCTTGTCGGATTTGGCGTTAGGGAGGTTCACGTATGGAGGAGTTGTGGTACATTTGTACACAAAACAAGAGGAAAAGGGGATCTGATCACTCGGTCAGAGCACAATCGTTCGCAGCCATCTGGACGGAGAAAGGATGGATATCAGGCCGGGAAAACAATGATAGATGAGGTATTTCTCCGGTTCCGATTTATAGGCGGGTAGTGATGTAGTAGTAGTAGTGCACCTGTTGTACAAGTATGTTTACAGTTTAGTCGCATCCGCATTTCTGTGGCTAATGGGTTTGTGACCTCCTATCTAATCCCGTAGCTCGCCATAGAAGGGGACCCCCAAGGCCTTGAATAGGAGTCTGGCATGCCTGTCGGATACCGCCGTCGTTTGGACGAACACCCGGCAGCCAGGAATCATCCTCGCCGGGTACATCTACATGGCCACGCAGGGTCGAGGTTAGCATGGGCCGTATCGCCTCCGAGGTAGTGAGATTCGCGGTAGGGGCATGGAGAGAAGAATATACCGAGTAGTTCCCCTCGATCTCCGGGAACAGCGCAACATCCTCCCCACCAAGTCCCCAAGCCAGGTTGCCCGAGCTGTCGCCCGTGGTGCCCTTGACGCCCTTCCATTCCTTGATGCGGGGGAAGACGAGATGGATGCACTTGTCAAGGAACTCGTAGGCGTCGTTCCCGTAGATGGTGACCTTGACGCCCGACTTCTTGCCCTTGATGATCTTCCACTGCTGCACGTTGGTCTTAACCGTCGTGACTTCGGGCACGGCGCCCGTGATGGCCTGCAGCACTGTCCGCGCGACGGTGAGCCACTCGGGATCGTCGATTCCTTTGGGCACGTACGAGGCAACCGTGACGGCCTTGATCTCTGGGACGTTCCGAAACGTGATGTCGCGCTCTACGGGCTTCAGGACCGGGTCGCCGCGCGGGCCCCTCAGGGGCCGGTTCTTATGATAGGGCGACGAGCCGTCCCAGCTGCGCAACCGCTCGCCGACCACATCCTTCGCCGCACCAGGCGGCTTGTGCGTGTAGGCCAGAGTCATGATGTCCGAGGCGAACGTCGACTGGTACGTCTGCTTTAGCCGCGGCAGGCTGAAGGGGCCTGGGACGAAGTTGCGGGCTGTGGGGTCTGAAGGCGCGGGAGACTGGACCGGATGGAGCGGGCCTCGATCGTATTTAGGGGGATGGTATTGGTATCTTTTGCACGTAACTCGCTCCGTCGTTAGCTTCTCAAAATCGCATGAAGAGCGCCCTCGTCGCAGGTGTATGTCGTGAGGGAGGCGGTGCACATTACCTGCTAGCCGGAAGCCGCAGTTTCCTCTGTGATGCGCGCGTCCTAGGGCTCGCTAATTTAACGTCTTCGGGAAGGGGGGGCGTGTTCATGGACGAATCCGTCTCCAAGTCCAGAAGAACGGCATCGTCCAGCACCGCTGCTTCGCCAGCTTGTGTCGAGGCGTATCTCCGCAGACCAAGCGAGGCCGACGGCCGTGGTAAATAAGGGTTCGACGGCTTCCCAACGGCCCGGGCCACCCCTCGCAGGCTTGCCATCGTGCCCTGGACAGCAGTGTTGCTTCAATCGACTAAAAGCTGTATTCGAGAACGTGAAGGCTCCTGTTGCCGGAATTTCTCCAGAAAAATTACGTTCAAAATCGCATCCATGGATGGGGATCTCCATGCTCTCTGCCTTATCGATTGTGGCGCACGAGCCAATTGGGGTCGTGTACCGTTGAGCGGGTCACGTGGTCATATAAGCGAAGACTGCCCCTGAGAGCAGCCCAGCGATAGAGAGAGAAATCCACCTCTATTTCAACTTTCGACCTGCGAGACCACAGGACAGAATCTATCTATAATGGTAATGAGCGTTGCACAATCCGAGTTTTTCTCTACCCTTGAAGCTCCTCTCCGGACAGACAAAGGAAAAAAAAGGAGGCAGAACGATGCCCTTGAACCCCCAACCGACCAGTCAGAACTGCTTCGTGCAGTCCCTAATCGAACCTTCAGCATTTACAAGTGTATCGCCGGGCTCGGTCCCGCACCCACAAAGCTCATCTTCGCGTTGTCCATACTGATGTTGTCGAAACCGAACCAGGCGACACGGTCCCGCTCCGGACTAGAACGTCATAGGACGATCAGCACTAGGTCCCCCAGCAGATGACGGATGGGAAAAGTTGCAGGCACTTACTTGACAAGGCTCATGACGGCAAAGTCACCGCCCGCATCGTAGCCCCAAGAGACATACCAGCCACTGATGGGGCACTTCATGTCGTAGAAGCTACCGAGGTTGGGATTGGTGTCGGCGGGCATGGGAACTTGCAAGAAGCCGCATTCCTTCGGTCCAGAAGTTTCGTAGGGCGCTTGGGCGACCCAGAGGTTCATGAGCATATAATTGCTTCCGATGTTGTCGTCATACCCGCTGCCTAATCTTGTTGTCAGTGTTTTTGCCGCAACTGCCATCACCGTGAGGGCCTATTGATAGGTGTGGGACTCACTTCGGGTACAAGAGATCGACCAGGTGAGGTTAACATCATCGATCTCCGTCGTAGGTTGCGAAGGCTCGGAGCCTTCCTCGACATCGGGCCCCTCCTCCGTCTCGAAATCCCTGGAATCCTCTGCGGGCTCGGGGCCGGTAGGATCGGGGGAAGGCCGAGGTGCTTCGGGGCTCTCGGCATCACCGCGGCTCTCTTCAGGCTCAGTGGCGTCTGTGGGCTCGGGCATGCCCGCAGGATTGGGGATGTCTGCGGGATTGGGGATGTCTACAGGCTCAGGGGCCTCTGCAGACTTGGGGATGTCCACGGGCTGGGAGCCGTTCTCGGGAGCCCGGCCACCGGAACCTGCTGTCGCATTAGTGGCGTTGCTGGAGCACCCATACCAAGGCGAGGACGCCATGTTAGGCGCAGAGCCGGCGACGATCTCATTGTCGGGGTAGCCAAAGTACGCAGTGCGGTCCTCCGGCGCGCTGTGGACAGCGAGCACCATGTAGCCGTCTGGGTTCCATGCACCGCCGACCTCGTAGTCGGGGGCCTGAGGGCAAGCCGTAATGGGGAAGGCGGTGCGGTCGGCCGGCGTACCCGGGGTACATTCGACGGTGAATTCGCAGAAGCTGCCCTCCGATCCATCCTCGGAGACGAAGAAGCGATAGATGCATCTGTTACGATCGTTGGTGCAAATGCGCCGGAAATGGCGTAGAGTCCAGTCGTTAACTGTGGTGTTGAGCGGCAGAGCGGCCACGCAGGCGAGGCCGTGGAGAAAGAGGACGGCGAGGCAGATGAGAGCACGCATGTTGATTGTGTTCGGTGAAAGATTCTCTGGTATTGATGATGGGGAGCCTTGGCTCTGAGAAACGATGGGGGGAACGATGAATGACGGCTGGCGATAGCAAAGCAAGATGGGAGAATCAAGTGCAAATATGCCTAACCCAGCTAGCTTGAAGTGATGATTCTGGGGATGTTGTTCGTTCTTCGAGGGCGTTGCTCCAGCTCGAATAGGCGGGCTGCTTAAGTATCTGTTGACGGGGTGCAATTCCTGGGAGGGCAAGAGCCAGACGCAACTTGCCGTCCCCCACGAAGGAGTGCGGGTGACAGCATCGAAACATCACCGCCGCGTCGCAGTTGCTCCCTAGGGCAGTGCCGAGCATTGGCGTCTACGGAGGGGAAGCGCGCCGACTCGGCCTTTCTTCGTATCGAGAAACAGCGTTCGCCTTCCGTCTAGAAATCCATGCTGACGACAGAGAAACACGGACGGAGGTGGGACGCAGCAGTCACGAAGCTGCCAAGCGTGCTGGCCAAGGGAAGCTCCGCTCCATAGCGGGCAAACTCGAAGTTTCCACCCTACCGGCATTGCAGCGGACTCGACTCTGTATGTTACTTACCAAACCCTATCAACTGTCGAGTTCCACGAAGAGGCATTTGAGGAGAATCCATTCTGGCAAGCAAAGTCGAGGTTGCCCTTAACCCGAGTGCGAGGGCCAAATGCGCCACAAGCAGCAGATTACACACACGCGGTTGGGTTGTGGCGTCCCCTAGCCGCCGATGAGCCACTCATCACCGGTCACCCAAAAAAGAGGGCGGGTGGGCGTTTCCAGCGCGTCCTCTCCCCAACTTTAGGGAGGTCAGGCTGGTCCTGCCGTGAGCGGGCGGGCTCGAAAGTGACGGTGCGGGCTTTGCTTGTGCGCAAGAGTAGGAAAGGTACTGCCCGGGCAAGTAGATGCTCGCCTAGAACGACGAGAAAGGCAAGAGCGAGTGTATCACTATGACGTGTCAGAGCGTTGAGCGCACGAAAGCCACCTATCATGAAAGCTACAATCGGCACCATCACCAGTACCTAAGGTACCACCACCTCCCACCCGCCTCCATGGGCCAAAGTACATACCCTGGAGGCCTAGAGGCCTGGAGGCGTGCGCAAGTCCAGAGCGGGCAATTTCCGGGATTCTCATTTGGCACACCCAATAAGCGACTTCAAGCGGGAAATGCTCGCCATGGGCGGACTGATGCCTTGCCGGCCTCGCTGGCCACGATACGCAGGGGGGTACCTTCCATGGCCCCCCGATTCTCGCTCCGTGCTACTCATTCATGCACGGTTGCTGGATCCATATACAAAAATAGGATACTTACAGGTAGGGAGTCGAAATCCGTGGCACACGTAGGTCAGTGGTGTTTTGGACTCGGTGCAAGACCCTATCTAGGTATGCTCGGCTTCGACTTAGGCGCCTGGGAGCAAGGACTTCTGGCTGGAGAAAGGTGCCATCCGACCAGCGAGTGGATAACTTGAAGCCGGCCATTCACGCCCAGGCGCCATCTGACAAACTAAAGCGCGCAACTGCCCACTTGAGCAGCGAGGCACGACTGCCGTTTGGGCCCGCCTCTTCTGGGCAGGACAGGAACTCCCCGAGTCCGCAGAGCGTCGACGCTCGCCACCGCATCAGATAGCATGTTCACGGGCAGGTGGTAAGATAAGCGGGTAGGTATGAAGAGATTTCGTCGCATCCTTCTTTCCCTTCCCTCAGTTTGCCCTCCTGCTCGACATCGTTGGGCGAACTGGGCCATCGATATGTCCATCGATATGTCTGGGGAAGGCTCCTCCGGAGGGTTCCCCAGCGTCCCCAGGAGCGTCCCCAGGAGGGTCTCCGGGAGGGTCTCCAAGGAGGAGTCAGAGAGAGGAAGAGAGGAGGGGCTGGGAGAAGGAGGGAGGAGGTGGAGGGAGGAGATGGACAGAGGGAGAGGGATGGATGTGTGTGTGTGCGTGTGTGTGTGCGTATGTACGTAAGGCGCCGCCGAGGGGGAGGGGGATGATTGGGCTTAGGCCATCCACTTCATGCAGCAAAGACGGGAGGAAGCAAAAGAAATGCTGACTGCCATCCATGTGGCTTGCTTGCTCGACCAGTCCCCAGCCCCCAAATTTACGGATGAAGCGGCGCCATCGACTCCTCCCGCTGCAAAGCAGAGGACAGCACACGGGTGGGAAGCAGAACCGGGGCGGACTGGACTGCCCGCTTGGGCTGGGTGGTGGGCGCGCCGGAGCCCGAATATTGGACGTTAGATGCCACCGCCTTCGACGTAAAGTACCTTAGGTCGGTACCCAGGTAGGTAGGTACCAAGCACCACCACCACACACAGACGCACGCCAGACCGAGCCAATCCGTGAAGCCTTGCTCCCACAGAACATCAGTCGGTTTCTTTGCCGGTTTCCTTCCAGTTCGAGTTCTCACTGCTTGGGAAAAAAAAAAAAAAAAAAAAAAAGGCACGCGACCTAGCTCGCATGCGCGAGTGACCAACACATCCATCCATCTGTAGATGTTTGTTAGCAACAGCAAGCTTCTGAGGAGGTGGTGTTCACGATCCCGGGCCCAGATCGGCGGCGGAAGAGCCCAGCAGCCACGGATCCCGTAGGATCGAATATATTTGTCTGATTGTCGCCTGCAGGCTGCCGTCGGCTGCAGCCAGCGCTGTCTCGTCACATTGGGAGCGGGCCCGAGGCGGGCTGGTTGGCGCACTCGGACGTTGCGTTCCAGGGCCTAATAGCCGCTGTACGCGGTAAATCGGCCCACAAGCAGCGCTCCCCGCCTCCGACAGGCGCGCTGGCAACAGACCCACGGAACCTGAGCTTAAGCGGTTAGTCCGCTGAGCGTTGGCGAAAGTGGGCGACATGGCCTAAGTCCGTCGAGAACTCCCAGATTGATACGAATCCAACTGCTTCGCAATCGGGAAGGTGATCCGGAGCACGATGCGCTATTTTTTCAGAAGCTTTTTTTTCGTTCTTCCAATGGCCCTTCTCACGCCTGGCTCGCGACGTCGAAAAAGTAGTGCCGGGAACTCATGATGAGATAGATGGAGGATCCCTGGGTTCTCAGCGCCAGGAAGTCGCTGACCGGGGAAAACTCTGAACGAGACGGCACATCTTCTTCTTCGCCTCCAAGGCCGGGCGGTCAGCAGCGGCCTTGAACCGGTGGACTCTGGGCGACAAAGACAGAGTCTAATGTCCGCCGGGCGCCAAAGACCCTTGCCTAACCCCCCCGCTGGCAGGGGTCCGTGGCCATTTCGCTCACGCCAATGACCGCCAATGGCCACCAATGGTTGGCCGGCCCTCGGGTCAGACAGGATGGCCGCTGCGTGGGCCGGCGTCTGGACGATCAGTCCATTGGCCGCGGGCCAGGCCAGGTCTTCATTTTTAGTGGCACTCTCCTCTTCTTTCTCTCGACTGGATCCTCCCACCACCTCTTCGCGCGCCTCCGCGGCCGCGTCGCTGGCCTCCACTGGCCGCCATTGGCCAACCCCCCCCCGGACGGCTGCGAGTACCCGTCCTGCAACTTCCGCGAGAATGCGCCTCTATTGGATGCGGCCCTGCACGAGGGCCCCTGCTCCGGTAGGTGGCGCTCAAGAACGGACCCAGAGCTGCGTTTCTATTGTCAGAAACCCTACTCTCCCACAGCTAGAGGGGGGGGAGAGGTAGGCGAGAGGGTTCCAGGCGGCATCTTCCTGACAACCCTCCTGGGAAGCCCTGGCGAGCCCTGGCAAGCCTGCAATCCTCCGCGTTCCACCGCCTGGCCGCCGGCCGAACCACGACGGAGCCGCCCGCATATTGTTTGGTGTTAACTGCACAGGTAGGTACGCCATTTCCTACCCTGGAGGGGAAGGACTGCGAGTAGACGCAGCTGGTATGCGCGTATGCTTGCTGGGCCGCAATATATGATGGACTTCCGCCTCCGCCGCGCTCGGCACGGGCAGAAGAAGCAACACCTCCTTTACTCTATCTCGTACGGCCTCTGCTCCTCGGACTGGCTGCGGAAGTCGAGTAGTCGAGTGAGCCGCGCCTGCCTCTACCGGTGTATCGCTTTCTCCTCCTTCTCTTCGTATGGCGTGCTGGATATGCCATGGTTTCGTTTTCTAAGCCGTAGCCATTTGTCCCTCCTGTCTCGCTGCCTTCTCTGTCTCTCCCTCGCCATCCCTCCTCTCCCCCCCCCTACATTGACTCACCGACTCTCCTCGCCTCCGCTCTTCCCCTCTTCCGAGCATGCCTTCGCTCGGAGGGGCGGTAGCAGCCTCTCTGGGGCTGCTCTGCCTCCTGACCCCGGTCTGTGCGCTCGAAGTGACGCCCGGGTCGGCGTGTGCGCCTGTCTGTCGCGACGAGTCCAACGGGAGCTCGCTCAACCCGGATAGCTCATCTACGAACTCGTCCGAGATAGTCTGCGACGATGTCAGCTTCTTCTCCACACCGCAGGGGAACAAGTTCAAGAACTGCCTCAACTGCCTCCAGAACAGCACTGCCGTGAACGGTTCTCAGAGTGACGTGGCGTGGTATCTGTGTAAGGACCTTCCCTTCTTGCTCTTGGTTCCCCGCCCGTCCCTCATCGTTCTAACTGGGAGGTGACAGATAACCTCCGCTACGCCGTGGACGTCTGTCTCTTCACCTTTCCCAACACGAGCGCCGACACCTCGGGCTCTTCGCCGTGTGTCCTCGCCGAGAACTGCAAGCCCATGCGGAACGCTCTGGAGGCCGGCAACCTGGACGACGACTCTCCCGAGTGGCAGTACTGCACGCAGGACAACTCGGCCTTCGGGGGCCAGAACGTTAACAACTGCGTCGAATGTCTTCAGACCACCGACGGCCGGACGTATCTGTCAAACTGTAAGCTCGACACACCCGTATTGTAGACGAGTACTACCAGCCCAGGACTGACGTTTCTGCTCTGCTCGGTCTAGTCCTCGTCGCCCTCTCTGCCGGCTGCCAGCAGCGGCCTGCCCCAGGTGCCTTGCTGGGACTGAGCGGGTCGCTGTTCTCAGACTCGGCCGTCACCATCGTCGCCCCGCCGGCGAAAACCACGGCACCGCCGTCCGGATCGTCCATCTCGACAATGACGACGGGGACCATCGTCGGCATCGCCGTCGGGGCGGCGCTGCTCTTCCTCGGCGGCGCCGCCCTTTTCGGAGTGTACTGGCGCCGCCAGAAGCGCTTCGCGAGAGAAGACGCCGCCGCTGCCGTCGTCGCTGCCGAGTTCGGCCCGCAACCGCCGCACTTTCCAGATAGCCGCGGCAGCTCCGCCACGGCCACGAGCCAGGGCCAGCCGGCGCCCCCGTACTACGCGACAGACTTCAAGCAGCAGGTGCAGATGACCGAGTACGAGATGCAGGAAGGACCGCATGCCTTCAAAAGCAACGCAGACTACTACGACGAGGTGACGTCGTCCATCGGCGGCAGTATCGGCGGCGGTATCGGCGGCATCACGAGCTCGCGGCGGCCGCGCGCGAACACCCCGAACTCCGACGCCAGGGCCCCGCGGCCGGGCCGCACGGCCGCCGCGGCGGCAATCGCGGCAGCCTACATTCCGAGCGGCCTCGGACGATCGAGCCGCACGCCATCCCCGAACCCGCCGTATCCGGCCGCAGCACCGAGTGCATCATCACAACCACAAACGCACAGCAGATCCGACTCGTTCGCCCTCCAGCGGTACCTAGGCGCTACGGACGAGGCCGCGGAGTTCGCGCTACCGCCCCCGCCCCCGCCGCCGCAGCAGCCCTTACAATCGACGACGTCGTCCGTACGTCCGGGTGGGCCGCCACCGGAGCCTCCCCAATACGGGGCCCTGGCCCAACCCCAGGCCCAACCTCAGACCCGCCACCCGCAGCAGGCCTATCCTCAGACTCAGCCGCAGGGGAGCTGGCCGCGGCCACGGTCGACTGAGCAGCGCCCTCTATCGTCCAATCCGCCAAACCCCCCATCTATGGCCAGCACGATCCCGCCGCCCCCGCCACCACCGCCGAGAGAGGTGGCGGCACCCTCCCTCATCCTGCCCTCCGTGCCGCGTATTCGCGGCCCAAAAAAGTACGACCCGCCCCAGATCTACGTCGAAGACGCGGATGCCAGCCGATGAAAGCCATAAAACCAAGCTGGATGGGCACTTTATATTTTCCTAGTTGCAAGACCTGGCGTTCGGACTCTTTTCTTCTTCATGGGACTCCGGGGGTGAGGACTTTGCTCTTTTACAACCTCTCTCAGCCGTCTATATATCAAGGCTGTCTTTTTTATTCTTATTCTCATTCTCCTATCTTCTATTACCATATACTCTCACTCGCTCCTCTGGCGTTCAGAAAGCGTACTATCAGGGAGGCGATAGGCACATGCGCAGTAGCTGCGAGGCTTCACGCGCACACACAAACAGGGAGGGGATATTAGGTACTCCTTCATGTCTGAAATGACGGATCGGAAGGAATGAATGGCGAGATGGATGGTTGGATTGATGGATGGATGAGCAGGTAGGCGCCAGGCTAGGTACCGAACCTATGGACGTTGTGCTCGGTTGGGCTGGATCGCTCGCTTTGGGGGACATGGTGAACATGGGTCAAGTCTTGTGCATATACATGTAGTAGCACATAATTTCGATCTTCCCGAACCCTGCTTCACGGCCCACGGGAAGTTTAGGAGTTATAGTCGTGCTTGTGAGACCCTTCAATACGACACCCCCTTTTTTAGGTGGCGGAGGGTGGAACGTACCACACCGCACACATAAAGAACAAGACAGCAAGGATCGTCAAGGCAACGGGCAACGGAATTAGGCATACAAGTGGCACCGCTAATTAGTCATTATGAAATGAGCAAGTCGCGTGCCGGACTTCCCAGGACCCTTCTAGCCACAACTATCTACACGGTCTGCACCCAAGTATTGGGCTCAGTCTCCACCGAGACGCTGTCCCCTTCCTCGCGACCTCCACGAGTCGGGAAGGGGTCCGCTCCCCGTCTCCGCGCCCGTGCTTCTCCCAGACGAGGCAGAGTTGTTGGGCCGAATAGCCGTGCCGTATCCCGTGTGACGGATCGTGGGGCCGGCCTCGCGGGGGATCAACCGCGACACGAACGCCGGGGTGGGCAGCAAGTTCCTCCCGCCGGCGAACTCGGGCCAGATGCGGGTGAGGAAGTCGTACAGGTGGGCGGCGAACAGGCCGGCCAGCTGGACCTTCAGCCCATCCGGCCCCGCCATGAGCAGCGAGACGAAGATCATGGTGTAGGGCGTCAGCTGCGCGGGGATGGTGATGAAGTAGAAGTTCGCCTTGGCGCCCCGCAGGTCCTGCGTGCCCGTGTAGGCCAGGGCCAGGATGAGGCCGCGCAGGTAGAAGCCCGAGTACCAGCCCAGCGCGCTATCGACAAACTGCATCATCGCAGGCAGAGTTAGCATCGAGTGTAGCCCATCTGGCAGCGGTATAACAAGGTGCGGAAACGAAACACAAGTGATGTTTTAGAAAGAATAGTTGTAGGGAGCAAAAAAACCACCCGGAGACAGCGTGATTAGTCGTCCGGGTCATCCATAAAGACATCCCACCATGCCTGCACCACCACCCGGCCCTAAAGAGGTATGCGAATGACGGACCGGGCAGCTGTGCAGGGGTAATCTCCCTCATTTCCAGGAACCGTGATAGCAGTAGGGTCTTGCACTATCCGGGCAGATATATGAGGTGCTCGATGCGCGTATAGTTGGGGGGGATGGTAGGGGTTGGAGGTTGGGAAGGGGGTTACGTAGGCATCGTTGTGGTATAACGAGATATAGCGAGCGAACGTCGACTTACTAGGATGACGGAGCAAACGAATGCCAGATACCAGACCAGATCCTCCTTCTTGGAGAAGCGGGGAGTCGACGTCTCGAGCTGGGAGAGGTACGAGTAGACTGCGACGCAATTGCTCCGTTAGTTCTATGCTCCGCAGAGGTGGGAGGTGTCGAGCTATGATTCCTCAGGTATGCGGGGAGCCTACCAAAATACGGGTCCAGCAGTATTCCCAGCCCTGGCGTGGTGATCAGGTAGCTCGTCACGACGCGCCATATCTGCGGCGGGAACTGCAGGAGCAGCGGATAGTAGAAGTACAACCACTGCGCCGGCAGGATCCCGAGGTAGAGGGCGGCGGATAGCGTGAAGGCGGCAGTGACCAGCGTCCTGCAGCCCGTTAGCGTCCGTCCGAACGAAAGGCGATACGCAAATCGAGAATGTTGCTGGAGGCCTCTGGGGACAATGGCAGAAGAGCATGGAGGTTTGGAAAGTACATACCGTGAGACGGGCGGTGTGCGCCAGTAGGTCTCCATGATCTCCGACATTTTTGCTGCTGTGAGATGGCTGCTGCCAGGTGGTGAAGTTCTCACTCAGGCCACCAGCAATCTTCAGAATTTTTTAGCTTCGAAAAATAAGAGCCAACGACAGTCAACTGGGTTCAATATCGGCTGATCATCGGGGGTAGAATAGGCAGGAGGGTTGCGTGGTGCCAGCAACAGGCTGCCGTGCCACTGTTGTTTGCATGGCCGATTGCGTTTCTGAATCGTGTCTTTTTTGACAAAGCAAGCCAGCTGGAGCAACAAGTAGAAAGGGGAAGAAATTGAACGCGGTGCATATGGAAAGTGGCGGGTTTTATTAGCGCTGGATGCCCCGCTAATTTGTCCCTCCGCTCGGGCCGAGCTCAGGCTCTGTTCAGTTCGAGTTGTGTCTGTATCCACATTCAAGCCTTGGATCCTCATCTACATTTTTAAGAGACTTCTATCTCCTCGGAGCAAAGAGCATTGTAAGTCAAGAACTAGCATTCACACCCCTTTTACAATAGCAACCCCCTTTACAATAGTAGTAGCAGGTGATTTCAGTATATATTCTTACAAACAACCCTGCAAACGTTGCACGCGGCTCTATGCCATCATGTACATCCATATATGTACATCCATATATGTACATCCATATGATCCCTTCATACTCACCATGTGTCTCAAGAATGTGGCCTACCGCCCGGCCCTGCCCACAACGGCAGGTAAAACTTGACGTTCTCGTAGACGAGGAAGGTGACCCAGGTGGCGGGCATGACGCGCACGACACCCGGAACTAGACCGCGATAGAAGCCCCGGACGCCCTCTTCGCGCCAGAGGCGGGCCGAGACGCCGATGATACCACGGCCGAAGCGGGCCTCGGCATCGTAATTCTGCAGCCGACTCCGCACGACCTGGTATGGGTAGGTCACGGCGCCGGCGATGAGCTTCGATACCGTGGAGATGACCAGCGTGGCCTCATTGGTCATGTGTACGTGCGGTCTCGTGGTTGATGTCGATGTTGTTGCTGCTGCTCCAACCGGACCGGAACCCCCGGACGCCGAAGCGCTAGCGGCAGAGTCGCGACGCCGTCTCCGGTTCAGGTAGAAGCGCTTGGCGGGCTCGTAGACGGCGAACTGCACGGCGCCGTGGCTGACGCCCAGCAAGCTGACGCCCAGACCGCGGTAGAAGCCGGCCGGGCCCTCCTCGCGGAAGAGGCGGGCGGCGCCGGCCCACATGCTCGGGTAGGCACCGGCAGCGGCGCGGTCGGACGACAGCATGCGCGTCTTGAGCACCCAGATCGGGTTGGTGATGACCTGGACGCAGACGCCGGCGAGCCCGGAGGCGACGAAGTAGTCGGCCGGCGTCAGCGGAGGAGGCGACGGAGAGGCAGCGCCATGGTGGCCGGCGTCGCCGTCGGCCTTGAGCGACACGACCAGGCGCTCGATGCGTGATTTGAAGAAGAAGAAGGACGCCCAGCTCGTCGCGTTTCCCAGCAGGTTGGGCGTCAGACCGCGATAGAGCGCGGCGACGGGGTGCGGGGTGTTGAGCAGGCCCCTCAGCACTGACACGGTGGACAGCGGCGTGGCCGCTGCGGCGGCGCTGGTCCGGTGGACTGTGAACGGAAGACGGCTTTGCTTAGCATTCTCACCTGACGAGCCAGTCAAAGAAGAAGGGGGGGCGATAGGGGAGAGAAAGGGGGTAGGGGCCAGGACCTCACGCACTCTGCATTCGTGTCTTGACGATATCAAGAGGGTGCACGATGAGCGTTGCTACCGAGCCGGCCGACAGGCCCGCGACCGTCTCTACGAGGGCGGGCGAGAGGCCCGCACCGCTGGCATCCTTCATAAGGCGTGTCTATTGCTGAGAAGCATTTCGCAACTACACCGGGTGTTACGAGTGCGACATATATGGGCGAGTTGAACCGGCGAGGTTGTGTAGAGAACGTGAGAAAAAAAAGCTTGCCGAAACAGGAAATGGCCGGGCCCCTCGGCGATGGGTGGGCTGCTCAATTGACCCAGCTGGAATTCTTCTGCGGGCGGTATCTACGTCACACACCACCATCCTGGGAATTTCGGCAGCCTCGCCGCAGGGATGGGATTCTGTGCTCTACAGCGACTCCGTTTTCTCCTTCTCTTATTCTATACCTCACCTTTGGAAGAGTAGCGTGCCGTTACTCTGGACTCGTAACACCGAGTGCGCCTCATCCGGGTAGCGCGTGTAGTCCTTCGTTGAGGGGCATTAGATTCTCATTGCGCAGTGCGCATATATCTAGTATTATACAGGCACTTTTCATGATGTAGCCATCGGCGTTCGTTCGAGGCGGCAGTATCCTAGTAGCCACTAACCAGACGCTCCTGCCCTGGATCCTCCGTCAACGCCAGAAGGGGGGAGGCGTTTCGGGTCTCAGCCGTGTGCATATCCCGCCGCCGGACAGGCGCGTTGGCCTCCTCTTTGCGCCGTATATCGTACATCGATTGTTCGTATTCCGGCTTGTCGAGGGGATGGACATTTCACGAGAGCGGCGAGAAGAGCCTATCATTCGAGTCAGCAAGCGGGTCTCGAGCAGCTTGGCGGCGAGTCTCGACTTCAAAAAACATACCGGATGATCGATGGCCGGGGCTCGCTCCGCGTGTAGCCTGCCGCATCGTGTTAGTATCCATTCGTTTCCACCTCCTCGCCTGGTACGGCGGCTGTTGCTACGTCTTGTTTCGCATACCGAGGTAGATGATCAATGGGAGATAACCGCTGGTAACTTTCGGTCAGCACGCAACTCCTAGCTCTCCAGACACACAAAGAGGGCTCGTACTAGTGGATCGCTACGCGCGAGATATCAATGATCTTGCCAATCCGCTCCTAGGTAGAAAAGAGGGTGTCAGTTCAAGAGGAAGCTGCCCAGGTGTCCAGGGTCAAGAAGGGTCCGATGGCCGTACTTTGGACTCTTCCGAGAGGGCGAACATCGTTGCGGTAGGTAGGGGACTTCCTGTATTCTTCGCCTACGAACGGGATGGTAGATAGTGGGGAAGAGGAGTACGTTGGGAGGAGAGCGTTGTCCGATAGCGACGTGGTTGATGGAGGAGGATCGTAAAGCTCAGCTCCGGCGCAGAAATTTGGAGCTCGTGGCCAGGCCCAACATGAATCGCCGGTATCGATAGTCGCGCTGACGGCCCGCCAGCAGCCGCTGAGGGGCGCTAGCGGAAACGGCCGATCCGTCCGCCTGCACAAGTGAGCCACAAAGCGAAAACATGAAGGAGGGGATGTGTGCACGTGCCTCATTTTTTGGCCACAACCAACACCAATCAGCGCTCAATTTTCAGCAACGCCACACTGATCAGCCTCACATCTCCACCTCGGAAAAGGATCAACCTATCTCCTCGGGTAAACCTCGGCTGCACTAACAAGTCTCCAGCAACCTTGGATTGGAAGAAAAACAATGCCGGTGGGTTCTCGGCTCCGTCTTCGCCAGTTCCTCAACGGCCGCGAATTTACGTACGATCTGCCCGCGGTCTGCCTGGTGCTGAAGAAAAAGCTCGCCAATTCTGCGGACGCCGAGAAGAAGGAGCGGCAGCAGCAGCAGCAGCAGCGAACGGCCAACAGGTTCGACGGGCGCGACCAGGAACAGCCGCAGCGACAGCCGCGCCATTAGCAGCTGCCGCCGCTGCTTCCCCAGCTCCCCTTCCGAGAAGCAGCCATGGCAAACAAGCACTGGGAGCAGAACAAGGATGCCACCATCTACGCCGGCAACTTGGACGAGCGCTTCTCCGAGGCGCTCATGTGGGAGCTCATGACGCAGATGGGCCCCGTCATCAATGTCCACATGCCCATGGACCGCGTGTCGCGCACGCACCAGGGCTACGGCTTCGTCGAGTTCGACAGCGCCGAGACCGCCGACTACGCCGCGCGCTGTCTCAACGGCATCCGCATCTACGGAAAGCCCATCCGGGTCAACAAGGCCAGCGCCGACAAGCAGCGCGCCGCCGACATCGGCGCTGAGCTCTTCGTCAACAATCTCGATCCCCAGGTGGACGAGAAGATACTCTACGACACCTTCAGCCAGTTCGGCACCCTCGTCGCGCCCCCCAGCGTCATCCGCGACCAGAACAACATCTCCAAGGGCTACGGCTTCGTCAGCTTCGATGGCTTCGAGGCCTCGGACGCTGCCCGGGAGGCCATGAGCGGCCAGTACCTGCTGAGCAAGCAGATCACGGTCGAGTACGCCTACAAGAAGGACGGCAAGGGTGAGCGCCACGGCGACGAGTCCGAGCGCAAACTGGCCGCCGAGGGCAAGAAGCACAACATCGTCCCCGAGGCTCAGCCTCTACCCCCTGCTTTCCTCATGACCGCCGCCCCCGCTGCTCCCGCTGCTCCCGCTGCCCCCGCGAACGCCGCAGGCGCCGGCGTCGCTGCTGGAGGCGGCCCGGGCCCGCAGTCTGCACCCACCCCCACAGCCCCCTCAGCCCCCCTTGGTGCGCCTACCGGACCTTCACCGAAGGGCCCGCATCCTCATCACCCAGCCGGCCCAGGCGCCATCCCTCCCGTTGGCGGCCCACCCGCTCCGCTCCCAGCCGGCTTCGCCGGCCATCCGATGGTGCCTCCTGCCGGCCACCATGGCCGCGGCGGCATGCCAGCGCCACCCATGGGCTTCGGCGGAATGCCCAATCCGGCCATGATGGCAGCTGGCCGCTCCGCTCTCCCTCCGGCACCGCCCACCGGCCTCCCCGCCCGGCCGCCCCCCGGCCAGCTTGGATACCCTGGACACGCCGGACATCATGGCCCCCCCGGTGCTGCTGGTGGCTTCCGCGGCGGTCCTCCAGTGCCGCCCATGGGCGCCCCGCCTCCGGGCTTCGGTGGCCCGCCGCCTCCTGGCTTTCATGGTGCTCCTGGCTTGCCTATACCGCCGCCGGGTGGCTTCATGTCGCCTCCGGGTTTTGGACACCCGCCGCCTCCAGGGCAGGCGCCGGCCGGCTTTGGACGGCGTTGAGTGCTGATAGGCAGCAGATGCATCTTCTCCTTCGCCCAGACTCCCAGACTCGGTGGGAAATAGGTCTGATTACTATTTTTTTGCCCTTACATGGGCGATGCACGGAAAGGCTGGCTGGAAATACCCAAAATGAACCCGGAAGAGGAAAAGGAAGAAGGCGCCCCTCGGTTTGGTACAGGAGTCATACTCGAGAACACACATACCTCCCCCGCCACAGCAAGAACGACCGCTACAGCACGATACCATGCAACCACATGAAACATCGGGGACGCTGCCACTTTATGAAATAGGGTCAGTCAGTCTTTCAAGCTGAGAGAGCCTTTCGTCGCGTCTCCTTTCTAACGGTAGAGCACAGTTCTGTCTCCCGTTTATGTCTGTCTCCACGAACCAAATTCGCCACGAGTAGTCAATCCATCGTTCTGTCGATGCAGGATTCCGCACTGCTCGTATGCTAGGAAACGGGCGGCGTGACGGAAAGGGAGGGGTCGAGACTGGCGAATAATGGTTCTGGCGAAAATCAAGGCATTAAAAAGGGGGGGCTAACTGCGATGTGTGAAAAGACGAACGAGGGCTTGCTAGCTTCTTGCGTGTACCTGATCCTTCGATACCCTCTGAACTATATATAGTAGCCTATGATAGCGAGCAAAGCCGGGCAAAGCAAAATTGCCAAAGGCAAACGGTAATGATGGATCAACGAGCCCATCACGTTCCGACTGCCTGTTCCACTCCGCCTTCTCTCAATAGCTTACATACGTGGGGCTCATATAAATGATAGGACATGGGGTGATGCTTTATGTTTTTATTTTTGCTTCCTATTCGTCTGAGACTTCCTGAATGGTAGATAGATAGCGAGCAACCCAATTTACCCTCAAAAACTATTGTGTGAAATGCCCACTGCCGCCCTTATGCTGTTCCTATAAGAGATGATGGGAATAATGAGATGTTACACTGTCGTCTCTCTTATCCCCTTCTTCCCTTGGCTTTCCCGCTCAGGACCGCCCACCCGGCGCGCAAAGTCCCACGAAAAGTCCCATATGTGTGCACATGCATGCACGTATGGCTGGCTTTCTCGTTCTTCGTCTTCTCGCTCCTCCCCTCCTGACTTGACCTTGGCTCCTGCGACTTCATCTGCCACCCCTCCAAATCCGTCCGATCTCTGCTCAAAGTGCATGGCTGTCCATAAAGTCAACGAACCTCTCCAGCAAGACCTCAGTAATCCCAGTAGTTCCGGTGGTTTTGAAGGCTCTGCTGACTACGGTAGGTGCGGTGGTGTGTCGGGCTGGCTCCTAATCCGTCCGCAGCGCCCCCTCGCCATCTTTCTCCATCGCCACGCTCGCAGCAGAGGCCGCAGCCGCTTCCGTCAGAAAGGCAGCCTCGATGGCCGCGCGACGCCGGAACACGCGCAGCCAGCGTTCGCCCCACTGCTTCACTATGTTGTCACGCTCGGCCGAGCCGTCGTCGGCGCCCTCGATCAGTTCGTCCTTGCTACCCGACGCCCATGGGACGAGGGAGTCATCAATGAGGCGGAAGAGGTCGCGCACGGCCTTGGTCTCGGCCAGCTTGGCTCCCTCGTCGCTAGGGCCGGCTCCGCCGCTACTGTCCTTCATGGCGGTGTCGTCGTCGCTCTGGGTCTGAGCAGGTGGGACAGTCGCGGTCCCTCTCGGGCGGACGGCTTGTCTCATGCGGCTCGTCACCTTAACGACCGTGTTGAAAACCATCTCGTACGCATGAGCTTCCGCCAAGAAGGCGCCGCGGTCCGCCCCGGCGCGGCGAGAAAGCGCCCACTGGGCAACGGCCATGGGCGAGAGGATCGAGTAGTTCAGCAGCTTCTCGATGATAGCCAGCGCAACACCTGGTTGGACCGACCAGTGGGTCATGACGGCCGAGATAATCTGCGCATGGGCTGCCTCAGACGCCGCGCCAGCCTCCATCAAGCGGTCCCTCGTCCGTTCGATGCATGCCATCACGTGGGACAGCGACTTGGATCCAACCCAGAGCACCGCCGTCGTAAACACATCCGTCGAGGCAACCAGAGGGTCGAGTCCGTGGTCCATGGCGAGGCTATGAATCCTCTCGATCACGGGCTGGATCTCCTCGTCTGGCGCCTTCCGCTTCAGCAGGGTGGCAATCTCACGGCCCTCCGCGGAAAAGGGGACCTCTGCCAAATCACATCTTCCGTTAATTCCATACGAAGAGAGTGGGCAGGCTGGATGGGATAGGGAAAAAGCTGAAACTCACTATCGTCGTGGAACTTGAAGGGAGGGGTATCCTTCTCCTTCTCCGGCCCGATGAGGACTCGGTACGGCTCCGGAAGGGTGTTCTTGATACGGCGCGCAAAACTTAGACGGATCTCCTTGTCGATGGCACCCAAGATGAAGGCCTTGCGCGGATGGATGTCAGGCAGATCGACGTCGTCGACCCACTCGGTCCATTTCCAGGTGAAGCCGAAGTTACTCAGGTGGTGCGCGAACCAATCCATGAAGCGGTGGCTGAGCTCCAGGTCCAGAAGGGGGACGGCTCTGTAGAGGTGCCGGATGGCGCGTCCCAGGCTGGGCGCTATGGCCGCCGGCGCGATCTTGCAAGCCTCCGTGAGCACGGAGTGGTAGTAGACCAGCTTGTGCTCAGGGGCGGGCAGCTGGAAAAGCTGGGAAAAGACCGCGTCCACAGCCACATCCTCGGGCTTCCACGTCGACTTGCCGGGCTCGACATCCTTGAGCCGATCGAAGGGGGTTGCTCGCTTGACGAAGGTGCCGTCGGCAAAGTAGCAATCCACCTCGATCAAGAACCTCGCGGTGACGTTACGGTTGAAGTCCAGAAAATTGATCGAGTCCAAAAGGGCATCTCGGATAAGAGATGCCGCCACGTTCGTCACCGGCGGGACAGACTGGACGTCCTGGACAGAGTACACAGAGAAGTAGACCTCGGGGAAGAGGGGTCTCGGGCCCGCCACGACGGTGGTCGGTATCGTGATGGCGGGCAGGGCGTGCTTGGAGGCCTCGTCCAGTTTCGTCTGCTGTTCGATATCCTCGAGAGGCATCTTCCACGGCCGCGGCAGGCACTCTAGCGCCCACGAATTCAGCGCCTCCACCTGCAGCTGCTTCTGCAGGAGGCCGATCAGGCTCATCGACGCCGCCGGGCTCGTCTCTCCCGCCTCGGGGTGGTAGGGATCGATCAGCTTCTGGAGGGCATGGGGCTCGGACGCGATGATATCCGTCTTGTCCATCAGATCCGCCGCCTTTTGCTGCCACTGATCCGCCCCCGTAGCCATCACGTAGGGGAGCGTCAGAAGGATGATCTTGACGATCTCGGTGCCGATGGTCTGTCCAGGTCATCGCCAAAAGTTAGTCGAGGCGAAAGACGGCCTAAGGCAAGCGAGGAGGGAGAAAGAAAGGAGCAGACAGATAATACATACATCCTCCGAGCTGGCAGTCTGAAGATCGACGGCGCGCGCAAACAGCTCCTCCAGGACGGGGAATATGCCATCGCCGGTGAGACAGCTCTGCAGACAGGCCAGAAACTTGAGGTTGAGCTTCGCGGCACGCCAATCGCCGCCCTGAATGGCCGTCTCCGTAGTCGTGGCCACCCTGCGTAGGACCTCAGCCATGACGTCGGGCTTGGATGAGTTGACGAGGAGCATCACGGCGCTGACGAAGGGCGTCTTGAGGGGCTGCTCCACCACGAGCTGGCAGACGAGGTCGATGAAGGTCTCGCGGAGGCGGGCGTCGTCGTCGTTGCTCGCAACAAGGTTCGCAATGCCCATGGCCTCCTCGTGCCACTTTCTCAGCGGCGACTCCGCCAGCGCAAGCAGCTGCCGGCGGATGCGAGCGGGCACAGGAACGTCTTGCCGACGGCGCTGGGCACCGCGCTGGTGGTCATAGTGGTCATCGTCTTTCGTTGGCGATGGCAGCCTGAAGTTAGCCAATTCCGTCTCCTCATCTCACTGCTCCATCACTGGAATTGCTCGCGAGGCTCTCTCTGTCCGTCTTACCTCGATTCCTCCGCTTCCGATTGTATCCTCCGCCTCCGCCGCCACCTCCTCCACCCTGCCGACGGTCGTGGTCCGCCATTGAGGGTTGCTTCTAATCTCAGCGGGTGCAACGTATTCGCCAAGGTGCTGTTGGGAGCTGCCCCTGCGCAGTCGCGATCGCGATAGGAGTATGGTTTGATCAAAAGTGCGGAGCCTCGAACTGCACGCCGAACTCGATCGATCTTATTATCTGCAAGCAAACGCGCCCAGGCAGTTTGCACCAGACGCGAAAAAGACGGAGCTGCGGGAGTGGAGCGTTGTTTTAGTGCCTAAGTTAGTGGCAGGATTTAGGTGGCTTTCGTCGATAAGATACAGTGCTATCCTATCAGAAAGTTCGCAGCCAGCTAGGGCCCCACCTAAGAATCAAGGCTTGACGTGAGGATAACTTCAGCTCTGCGGCTGGCCAAACTGGGATTTGGTCACAAAAGGCAACTCATCAGCTTCGGCGGCTTCAATTCATCCTCTTGCCCTAGGTCATCTTTCACTCTGCCTAAGTAGGTGTCTATGCAGAGTGGTAGTTAAGTAGCCTACCGACCTACCAGCCAAGTAGGATCTGAGCAGCCCTGCAAGTATAAACGCCTAAAGCACATGCTCACAAATAACTATATGTTGCGCAATACACGATTAAGTAGAAAGAGGAGTTCTTTTATTCTTTTCCTTGTTAGGCGCAAGCCAGAGAACCTACTAAAGCCTGCCCCTTCCTTTTTTTGGTTACCACTATGGGGGTGGGGGGAGCTACCAGCCAGGTTGGCTGCTCGGTGATCCCAAAGAAACAAAGGATAAAACTAGCAGTAAACCTTTCTTTTGGTTCATGTCGAGTGACCATGTTGAGTGACCAGTTGTCACCTTACATGCCATTTCCGGCCCCCTCCCTCGCGCAGAAGAAGACGAGTCCACCTCACTCCTGGTATCCATGCTTTACCGTTTCCCTTTCGTTGGCTTCGTTCCCCAGAGCCGTACCGCCGGCATAAACGGGGCTTAAGAATACCACACCAAAAGAAAAAAGCAGTCCCCATGCCCCGCCCGCCAATCCTGTTCATTCCACACTCTACACGAAGCCTCCTTCAGGCCGCTCACAGCACGACACCAAGTGAGGCCCTCTCCCCGTCTTGTGGTGCCTTGCCACAAGAGTGTGGAAAAACAAGCCTCGTGGCGCATGAGCTATGAAATAAGCAAAGCCATCTCGTGTCATGATGCAGAAAAGAAATCTAAAAAGACGTGGTTCTCTGGTTGTTCTTCCGAGCGAACCATCCCCCAGAGGCTCCTAGTGAATATGACCACGCCGTCCCAGGAAAGCCTACGTCGACACTGCACAAGGCATGTCTCCAGGCTCTCGGGAACAGCAGGGTTCCCAGTCCATGGCATGTTGAGACGTAGAGTGAAGCCCCCCGCCTGCCTTGTGCCCGACGGCCGGGTCATCGGCCGTTTCTTTCCGCTTTGCTGCTAAGAAGCTCGAGAGACCCTCGTGTCATAAGTCGGTATTCGTAATAATTCTCATTACTAGGGCGAGCCCTCAAGAGGTCCCTCCTAGATTATAGACATGTTTGGGAGTCGGTAGTCATGTCGGCGGCAGAGCAGCGTTGAGCCGGGATCCTGGTCTGGACTTAAGAGGGTAGACCATTGGCAGTTAAAGGGGCTTGGTCATCCTCAGTCCAGCTTTGCCATCATATCCTGCTTGGCCATCGGCGTGAAGTTATCGATGTCCAAGCCCCGCGACGCCAAGACTGACCGCATGTGGGGGGGTACCAGCTTGTGGTTGAGCTGAGGCGCAATGGAGAGCTCTGAAAGGGGGCATACCCGGGTCAGTGCTCGGAATGACATGGAATACAGATTTATGTGATGAATGGATCTGGGTCAGAGGATGGTGGAGGGACAGAAATTGCTTACCGTGACGCGAGAAGTCGAAAAGGGATGGGAGATCGCGGAGGGCCCCAGTCTGGTGTCTCGAGTCGGGCAGCTTCGTGCTCGGGTCCCGCAGCTCGTCGAAGAAGGGATGGACCATCGCTTCTACAGCGGCAAGCCGCTCCGTCGGAGTGTACTCCAAGAGCCGCGCGATCAAGTCAATAGCGTTGGCATCGGCCTTACGGAACACCTTGTTGAATGGGTGGGGCTTGATCTGTGGGAACTTGTGCTCCATGTAGTTCGGATTCATGGTGCGGATCTGCTCGCGGGTCGGCGTTCCCAGCACCTTGATAATCTCAACAAGCTGGTCGATGCCAGACTCGCCGGGGAACAGCGGCTGTCCCAACATCAGCTCTGCCATAACGCAGCCGGTCGACCAGACGTCTGCCGCACACTAGTTAGCACGGCTCAAAATCTGCATGTCCCTGCAGATACGCACCAATCTTGGTCGTGTAGTTTGTCGCGCCGAAAATCAGCTCAGGTGCTCTATAGTACCGCGAGCAGATGTAGGACACGTTGGGCTCGTTCTCCACCAGGATTTTAGCGCTACCGAAGTCGCAGAGCTTGAGCACGCCACTGTTCGGGTCGAGGAGCAGGTTCTGCGGCTTGATATCGCGGTGGCAGATACCCTGCGAGTGGATGTAGGCCAACGCTCGGAAGAGCTGGTAGATGTAGAGTTTGACCTCCAGGATGGGCATAGTCGTCTTCATCTTGTTGAAGAACCTGGACGCCCTATACACTGTCTCGGGGACGAATTCCTGAACCAGGTTCAGGTAGACCTCGTCTTTCTACAGCTTACCATCAGCGCCCTATCCCAGTACTCACGCTTCGCCGGCTCAGGAAGAAACTTACCCGCTCTCCGTTGGAATAGTAGAAGGCCTTCAGCTGGACGATGTTCGGATGTCGGACGATTCTCATGATCTGCAGCTCGCGATTCTGCCAAGCTTGTGAGAATAGGACAAGTGAGCGCGGGTGTTCAGCCTCGCTTACCTTGAATCTCTTGTCCTGGAGAACTCGCTTGATAGCCGCGTCTTCGTTGGAGGGAGACAGCTTCGTCTGGAAGACCACCCCAAAGGAGCCATTGCCCACGATCTTACATTGAGTGTACTGTATCTCTCTCGTCTCACCTGTGACACCGTCCTGGACCTTTTCGCGAACAACCTCTGCAGGGAGAGTAAGGGATCAGTGTTCTGTATTCCGCATAGACAGGGCCTAGATGTGAAGGTGCCCTTACCTCCCATCCGCAGGTTGTTAAATGCCGAGGGGCGAGCCTGCGACGCCATCGTAGAGGTCGGGTATGCTGAGCAGTCTCACTACCGCGGGGAAAGTCGAACAATGTCGCAGAGGATGTGAGAAGGCGAAAAGAGATGAGAGAGCCTCGAGGGTGCCGTGTTGGGCAACAATTGGGGAGTCGGTAGACGGGTATTGGCTCTCGAACCCAATGCGACTGCCCGTCCCGCTGCCGTGAATAACCCAGAGAGGCTTGCCAACGAGGGGCGCGATTTGCTGCGCAGAAGGGGATAGTACGGCTGCGAATCTCCCCCAGACAGTTCTTAGATGTCGCGGGTTTTGTTTACTTTTCGCCGATCGAGACCCCTTGCGGTATCGATGGCTGAGGAGGTGAACCGTCGAGCCGGCGAGCGTCGTCTAAGCGTCGTCAATGAAAGTGACAACCCTGCAGGAGAAATATTTAGTATTCAAGCTTTGCCAAGATGCGATTCGATGAGGGGCAGCAATTTCAGATAATACGGACAGGAGACGGGCGGTAGCGGCTGTCGTTGTTCGTTGTCGTGCAACTATCCTTCGTGTGAACAGAGTGGGTGGTGACGGAAGGGTGGGGAAATAAAGGCGTTTTTGGTAGAGGGTAAAGGAATTACTGCGAGGCAAGGCGAAGGAAGGATAGGGAAGGCCGTGGGAAGCAGCAGGAAGTAGAGTGACGATGGCGGGGACGCAGCAAGCACCACCAGTACTCGAAAAAGGTGGCAAGCGGTAGGGCGGCGGGCGTCTAATAAAGCGACAGTGCGGTCCAAGGCTTGGGAAAGGCAATAAGAGCGGACAGGGTATCAGGCAGGGGAGGTAGGCGGTAGGGTACTGGGTAGGTCCAGCACTAAAGGCAGGGAGGGAGGTGGCAGGCATGCGCATGTGTGGGCATGTGTGCGCGGTGCGTGTGTTGTGTGTGAGAGGGCAAAGTGAAGGGGGTCCCGCGCAGCGAGTCGCACCCCCTGTACCTCTTTCGAGGCCAGGAGGCCAGGACCTTCCGGCGTGGGCACAAGCAAAAGCGCAATCAGTACGCCTCAGCAGAGCTGCTGCAGTGGCAGGCGCAATTTGGCGGGGCGCCGCTCCGTCATTGCCCTTCCTGCTGTTGCTCGTGCAGACCATAGGGTAGTGAGGTCAGATGCCCGGTGTCGTGGAGGTACCTGCCGGTACCTGCACAGCACCGAGAGGCATGAGGCCGTCCGCTTGGTTAGGCCTGCTGGGCAGCCCGCCCACCGTGGGCCCAGTTATGGAGAAATGCGCTGGGTCACGGGATGCCTGTTGTGCGCGAAGAAGGGCGGACGAGAGCGAGGGGAGAATTGGTGTCGAGAAAATGGAAAGGGATAAAAAAACGAAAGTGCGTACCTTGCTCGCCTGTCGACGATGCTCAGCCTTCTCGTTACTCGTTACCTCCGGAGACTACAGCGCGCGGTGGGCTGAAGCAGAGAGACGGGGGAGAGATGAAAAAAAAAAGGTCGAGGTTTGCAGAGCGGGGCAAGACAGAGGCGATTGGGGAGGGGGGTGAGGATGCGGTTCAGTCGCCGCCTGGCGTACGGTCAGGCGGGGGGGCGGGGACAACCGTAAGAAGATGACGACCGAAAAGAGGGGAGGAAAGAGACGACGCTGCCGCGGCCGACAGCTGCAACAACCGAAGGCGCCAGAGAACTTGAGGGCGGTTGCTGATTGTAGAGGGCGTGCCTTTTGACAGCGACTACAGAGGTAGCGGACGGTGAGAGGCTCGTCGGGGGGGGCGCCGCCGGGAGTTCGAGGTGGTAGGGAGGCAGGTAGGCCGGTACGAAGGTGGTTGATGTTGGATTGTGGCGGGGACCGAGTTTCGTGGCAGAACTCAGAATCGTGTGATGCGGAGGTTTGGGCGGAGGTTTGGGTAGGTAGGCGGTACAAGCAGGCTGTACTCCGTAGGCTGGCGGGTGGGTACCTACCAGGCACCAAGCGTGCTAGCGTGCTAATAGCGGAACAAGCACAGCGCCAGGTCGAGCCGAACTGACTGGCAGCGTAGCGTCACTGTGGCAGCCAGGCGCAGGTGAGCACTGCAGCGACGCCTAAAACGGTGGCGGGCAGTTGTGTGTGGGCTGTGCGAACCGGCCAGTGACGTGATGCGCCACCAGAAATAGCAGGCGAGCAATAGGCCAGTTAATGCGGCCAGGTAGGGAGTGTGGTCAGGGAAACGACGACAAAGTCGTTTTGGCGACCGATCTGCATTTCTGCTTGAGGACTCATTTTCTTCTCGAGCGCAACACGAAGAGTATCGCTATGTACGTACCTACTCCTACTGGGTGAGTGCTACCTAGGAAGGCACAGAAGGCCTTGCCTCCCGTCCTACTACCCAGATGCACATTGCAAGGAAGAGCGGAACGCCGCAAGTGACTCGTGACTGCCCGCCTGAATGCCTCTTTCCCCCCCCAAGCGCCTTGTCCGCTGTGGCTGAAAGCGCCGCTGGTGGCAGGGTCACATGAGTCTGACTGGTGACACAAAGAGCTTTCTTTGCGCCCGTTTATTTGTCCCCTTGGGGCGCTATGTCCAAATTGCAAGCTTCAAGGTGACGTGATGTGATGCTTTGGTCAAATAGCTGGGTCAGGAGCAGCTCAAAGAAGGCGAACGGGATGAATGGACAGTAGGAGGAAGGATAGAAGTGAACTCGAGAAGCAGATTGCCCGAATTCCACGGGGGGGTACCCGGCTGAGGGACGGATGACGGCAGCAACCAATGCCTACGACAATTTACTCTGTATTATCAGGGCTTGGGAGAGTCTGTTAGCCCGATACCGGGGCCAGCGTCTGTGAGAGGCATGATCTACTGCAAATTATTTCTTGGTTCCCATCTGCAGCCTGCACCCTGCCATGTGCTAGCCGCGCGGAGACTCCAGCTAACATTTCCGAGCCTACATTTTGCTCTTTTGTGCAGAGAGATACCGTACAACAGATGTCGTTATGTACTCCGTAGTGTACTCCGTAATTGGAGCTCTAGAAGAGTGGGTATTTTGGCGCTGAGAATGGAGAACTCGACCCAGACCTGCCTTCCTGCTGGTCCCCCTCGAGGCCCTGTCCCTAGCGGACCCGCCGGACGGGGATTTTTGCAGAATCATGTGCCTCTTTTTGAGACGGACTGCGCGCTAGGGACTCGGCAGCGGAACTCCCAACTGGAGCTCTTTGATCTGCTGAGCTTCCCGATCCTGCAGGGTTCTCTTGGTTGTGCACCAGCTGGCTGGCGCGGCTTGCTCGCTGCTTTTCTTCGTTCACCGCGAGTCTCCCCACGCTGTCAGGTACGAGGGCAGGTGCTGAAATTACCCCCTCCCAACGATACGCTCCCATCATTTTGCAAGCAGCACTTGCGTTGTACTGAGCAGGTAGGTATGAACATGCTCTGTAGAATCTGCAGCCAATGGCACGTAGAAATACCTAATCAGCTTCCTCGAGCCTTGCCACTGGATGGTAGAAAGTGGGGAGTTTGAAGGGGCGGGTATCCCTGCGAGGAAGCCTTTGGAGCACTCTACTCCTGGCCGGGCGCCGTGAATCCCGCGAGTGCCAGTTTCGCGTTCATGGTGGCCAAGGCAACTGGACTTAAGAACGTAGTGCATGAAAGGTAGGATCTCCGTTAGCAGCAGATCCCTAACTACCTTACTATCGCCATTCCCGAGGCTTCTTCGTAGTCCTGGTGAGGCGTCAGTTCACAGCAGGACACATGGCTGTAACTACGGCTTACTTTGAGCCAGGACAAGGGGCACACGCGGATGTTAGGTCAGTACTTGCAGCAAATAGTGAGCACATGCGTGCCTGCGGATCGACCCACGGGGCTCGCTGTTGCCAAAATAGTAAATATGCCAGAAATGCAGATTATAAAGCCCTATAGCTAAACTCTCTTTATCTCGTGAGGGAGGCTGGGCTCGTTGGGATACGAGCCAGACTTCGCGCCGGCAGGCAATTACCGGCTTCCAATGGACTATGGGCATCCAGGGGCCCGGACAAGCATTCGCACCAACTAGGGCGGAAAGCTAGGCCCGGGAGTGCACTCAACACCCGGAGGTGTGTCTGGTGATCAGCCATTCAGCGCAGCGCAATGCTGGATGACGGGACGAACTTTCAGAGGGAATTGCTGAGGCTCGTTTCTAGTGGCGTTCCTCGGACGGGGCGTGCGTGACTGCCTGCCTTTTTTTTTCCCTTCACGCATGCCGCCATCTTCTGCTCGGCCCTGCTAGCCTGCTTGCCCAAAGAAGCTGCCTTGTACCTTACTTAGTCTGTATTGAATACTGTCCTCAGGAGGTCCCATTGATATCCCAGCCCAATTGAGAAAGCTGAATCTATACCGAGAGCTGCTGTTCATGTGCGACGAATAATACGGAGCGGAGCAGGTACCACTTCAAACCTTCCAATTCCTTGTCCGAGGAATCATCCTGTTGCAGAGCCGGATCCTCCAGAAGATGTTTCTGCTTAGGTTCTAAGCCACCAAGCTTCCCAGGTTGTTCCGGGGGTGCGGGGCTTACACCCAGGCAGCGCGGAGAACGGAGCCGTGGAGGAAAGAGGGTGTGCGAGATGCAGGTTTGCGTTGGTCTTTCTGGCTCCACCGTCCTCGGCGGAACAGACAATGGTACCGCACACTAATGCGAGGAAGTGGCGGCTCGACGACTTGACCCATGCCCTACTATTGAACCGAAGGCATGGGGCACGGAGGCGTTGTCCGCGAGAGTGCCGTCCGTTTGCGTTGAACGCAAAGGACAAAAAGTCGAGGACTGGCTGAGAAATGCCCGTTGCAGCGCGTCGGTGGGGTTCAATGAGAAACGGGGCAGCTTTCGATCTTTTCGATAGAGATGGGAGGTAGCAGGCACTAGGCTGGTTTAGTAGATATAAGATAGATAAGATCGGCGCACAGCGAATTTTCCCAGCCTCAAGATCCGTATTTTCATGCATTCGTGTGGAAGTCGGCTCCTCTCTTTCTCTCCTCCTCTCTCTCCCTCCCGCACCCTCGCCGGCCTGCTGCCGCTAGCTCGCAGCGTAAACGAAAGGCCAGGGTCTCTTCGACGTGGCCGGGAAGAGAAGTCGTAGCCGTAGAATGGCCCGGCTGGTACACTAACGATACAGGGAGCAAGCAAAATAGCCAGGCCAAAACCAACCCGGCGAGGACTGGGCTCTCCGTGGCCCTAAAATCGGCGCAGGGTGCATGACGTTCACATGCAGCAATTGAGTTGCATCGGCCGTAGCCAATCACCGACGGCCATGAGGCCTGACGGCTGTGGTACCTGCTGCAGCAGCGCTCATGGATCCTCTTTCTTGGCGGATTTGGAGGTCTCATGACCGCGCGTGTCACGCTAAGCAGATCTTTCAGGGTCGAGATTGGATCCACGGAGGGCCGGGGCTACGGCGGAGGAGGGGGATAATAAAGAGAAAGGGAAAAAAAGAAATAGGGAAAAAGGGGGGAGAAAGAGGCCGGCCGGAGGGGGAGGCAAAGCGGCAAAGAGAAGGCAGGATTTTGTCTCGAACTCGTGCTCCCTCTTCTCCTATTCGCAGTCGGGCATTACAATACAAAGTTGCAAATCACAGTCGACAACGGCCATTGGCGGCGCCGTCTGGGACGGTGCCGCCCCTCCGCCGGCGCTACGCCTCGATTCGGCGGGGCACAGCGCTGGCAAACAATGGTACCTCGACATGCACGGCAGTCAGATCTGAGTTTAAAGGCAGCCTGAGCGGTGCGCCCGAATCTGTGACGGGGCGGACAGCCCATTTGATTTCTGCCACGTGAGCCCGCTAAAAATGCCCTAATGCCCTCTTCTCGCCCGTGCAGCAGTTTGGCCACATGCCCGCCTGTTGCAGCCAGCTACGGAGGGGATCCCCCTCCGAAGCGAGGATGGTGGGGCCTTTGCGAGAAATGCAGGCTCTGCTCCGCCGAATGGCTAACTGCTGCACACTGGCACACTGCACTGGCTGACTGGCTGAGTGGCTCCAACCTGCAGAAAGCCGCGAACACGGATGGCCGAACCTGGCCGCGACGACGGGAAGACGCAGCGACATAATTCGACTTATTTGTTCGTATGCTTCGACTGAAACAGCAGCGTCCGGAGGTTCGGCTCACCAGCGGCCGTAAAGAAGCTCAGCTCACAACGAGCAAACACGCCACCTGCCTCTGTACTTTCGCGCGTCTCCTCTCGCCTTCGGCCGTCGTCGCTTGCGGGGCGCTATGAGTCTGTACAGCCGCGGGCGATCTCAGCTCGCGGCGACCGGCCGAGCGAGAGTACCTGAAGTTACTTGGCTTCGTACTCGTCATTCCGAGCTGTTTCTGCACACCTACGTCGTGCCAGCCGCCTATTGATGGAGCCCTTCGGCGACGGCGCCCGAATAACCCAGGAACCCTGCTAGTCGCTCCTAGTCTCGCGCCTCCCTTCGCATTGGCTAGACAGGAATGATAACTGCCAGACCGCTTCCCGAATAGGCACCAACGAGGCCCGGATGCTACCGAAAAACGGACAACGAACCAGGCCGCAGCCTAATGCGAGATGCTGGGCGCCGCCAGGAACCAGAGGATTAGGCTGGCAATAGAGATCGAGACCCTCGTCTGGTCCCAGATGCCCATCCACAGCAACACGATGAAGCATGTGATTGCGGCCCGATGTGCTCGACTTGCTGCGGTGCTCCTGCAAGTTGGTCGGTGAGCTAAAGGCCGCATACTCGGGTCTTGATCGGTGAGCCTAGCCGGCCATCAAGTAGGTACCTACCTACCTTAGCATCCCTCGCTCCTACTACCTCCGCATACAATGCATCCCGCCGCGGCGCCTGCTGCCTACGTACCATATGCAGCGCCTGCACCGTCCTACTTCTGCTCCATCTCCAGAATGAACCCTAACACCAGTACGGGTGAGGAAGGCCTCCGGACGATCATGAAGGAGCAAGCCAGCCTGCGGCTAAGTGTTGCCGAGCGCAGGCAACCAGCGAGGACCATGGATGCCGCCCTGTTTGCCCAGACAACTGGAATCTATCACACCGAAATTGGATCGCTTGCACATGGGTGGCCTCGCCCGGGTTGCGCGAGGTCCCTTTTCCCGTGCGGTTGATGCAGTTGTACCGGCAGGGTACGGGCGAGGTACGCGACCCTGGGCGCCCTTGCTCACCGGCCTGGAGGCGCCTGCAGCTCGGGCTCCACTCAGGACGCCGGTCAAGTCAGCTCCTGTGTGGTGGTGGTGGGCAGAACGCAAAGAATGCGAATTTACTGGCTCGTCTCTGTCGGCAGCAGGACCGCCACCACCTTCAGCGTCCAGAGACGAGCATTCCCCCCCCTCCCTCCCTGCAGAAGACGACATCCACGCCAACGGCTCCTGCCCTCGTCAGCCTGCAGCACATTGAGAAGGCACGAAGGAGCTTGGGCCACCGCCATCGCCGTTCTCACCACCATCACCACCTACGTTGAACGTGCTTATATACTTTGTAGATATCTGCCACGATTCGCTCGGAGCCAAGAAATGCCATTGGCGAGACCGTGGTCTTATCGATGTGCCCAACTTCAAGCCGCGGTGTCTCAGATGGACCGCATGTCATCTATTCCCGACTGAGGGCAGACGGACAGTTCAAAACCTCCAGAGGAGGAATCGCGGAACAGCCAGCCAGGGCCTTCTCTCCCTACCGCGGGGTAGGTAGCTCAAAGGTCCCCTTTCCCCTCTTTGGCAGCGGGGCAGCGGACGGGACAATCCAGATCTGCAATGAGAGTGTCTCTCATCCGCAAAAAAATGAATATAAAAAAGGAAGAGGAAGAAATCTCTTCCATTTACCGATAGGCGATCGCTGTCCAGTTGTCCGCTCCCCTTCCCCCCTTTTCCTTACTCCCCTTCTATAAGTACCCTCTACTAATAACACTGGGCCAGGTACCTAAGTACTCCGACAGGTACGCACACACATTATACACCCGGCAGGTGAGTGGATAGATGATAGGTGTGGAGGGATGGAGGGATGGATGATCTGACGAACGGAGGGGGCCCTAAAGCGACCCTATCCTTTTGCCTTCTTCTCTTTTGTCGAGTCTGCCAGTCTGCCAGTCTGTCTGTCAGTTCGTCTGCTGGGTGTGATGCTGCCGCGAATTCAGCCTTTCATCGGCCGGCCCATGCGTACGTATATTGATTGGCTTCCTTCGGCCACAGCTTATCTTTCCGTGACACACCGCAACGTCAAATCCCCAATCGTGCTCTGCTGTCCCCTTTTTCTACGAATCTTCTTCGGCAGCAAGCACACCCACACCTCATCAGACCGCTATGCAGTCAGGAGAGCCAGCAGCGGAGGGGAGGAAGTGAAATCTCAGCTTACAAAACGGTTGGCAACGACAGTTCCGCGCTCCGGTACGCCCCGATCGCAGCCCGTGTCACATTTTACCGCTCCGGGCGACCTGCACCACCGCGGCTCGCAAAGGGGCCACGTTCATTCAGTCGTCCCCCCTTTTCTTTTTCTCTTTTCTTTTTCTCTTTCATCATGCGGTACCTACTTGTACCTCCATCACTGCTGACTGATTCTGCTCTGGTTCTGCCCACATGCAGATCGTAGATTGCCTCCCTGCCTTAGTAGGCTCCATACATGAAGCTTACCAGGATAGAGCGCAACAGCCACTCGGAACCTGGTGACCTTCTGCTCCGAGCAACAAACTGCAGGTATCGCCCAGGAGTAAGAAAGTCATTTAGTGGTCAGTCGCTCACGTTACCACCAGCCCACTTGCATAGTAGCTCCAATCCTGCCCCTTCGGAGCCAACGAGAAATTAGGCGCTCTGTATGCACTTGAGATATATGTCTCGATACCGCCATTCTTGTCCGAGATGTGCCGAGTGACGCAGACCACAAGACGGCTGGCCGGTCAGTGGCGCATGGGCGAGAAGTCCAGACAGGCTGCGATCTCGATAGCATGACGGACTTCGGTACTCACCATTGTCGGACAGACAGGCGGGACAGGCAGCTACGCTAGTAACTCGTGGTGTGGGTAGCAGACACCTACCTTATAGATAGGTTTGCTGCAGCTTATTTTTTCCGTGTAACCGGCACGGAGCCCGACGGTGTGGCTTCCATGCCTGGCCGGCCCTGGCATGCATTTCTTTCTTTTCTTTTTCCTTCGCGGTTCTTCTTCCACGGCATCCCTGCCCGACTCTCCAGCTCCCCGTGAGCAGGAAGGCTAGAACGCTGGGAAGATGCAAAAGCTAAAATGGCTTGGCTGGACGGGATCCCGGTATACCGCAGGTACCCAGCGTATTATACGACAGTCTGAGAAATCCAACCTACACCTCCATCCTTACTTTCTGCTAGCTTACCTGCCAATCTACATGCATACATAACTCACATAACCCAGTAAGGTTCTCTTCCATTCAGGCCTTGGCTGGTTAGCTGGCTGGCTGGCTGGCTGGCCCCCCTGAGTCGGTCCTATTTTCTCAGCGCGGACGCGTCTGCATGCGGCAAGCCTAGTCTGACGCCAGAATGGGTCGGGACAAGGGCAGGACAGGGCAGGGTAGGGCAGGAAAGAAGGGGCAGACAGGGCTGACTGACAGAGAAAGGGGCTACTGTCTGTTTCTGTGCTGCCCGAGGTGCCAGGGTTGTTGGATTCCTTCGTCGGGAGTCGTGGATGTCCTACCCCAGTAGAGAGGTACATACTTGGCCTGCATACTCTCATATCGTGCCTGGCCCCATTCTCCTCCAACCTGGCCTGACCTGACCTGACTCGGGGCCTGGCCTGATTTGGCCTGAGCTGGACCCAACTTGGCTGTGTCTACTGGACTGGCTAGTGGTATATTGAATATGCAGCACGCAAGTACCGATGCCAATGTCAATGCCAGTTAAGCCAGGGACCAAGGATCACCAGCAAGCGGTCAAGCCAGCCAGCTAACCGACCTGTACCGTGACAGAAGCTTATCCCCCCCCCCGCGATATGCCAAGGGCCCCGTATGTATGTGTGTCGCTGGAACCGGTCGGGCTGGGTCGGCCGGGTCCATTTCTGGCCTAACTGGTGCGTGCGACTCCATAGGGGCTGATTGAAGGAAATGCTTCCACCAACACGCATACGGGGCTGGATGCATGTATATCTTCTACACTACTACATACCTAGTACCTATCACCTGATGATTATTTATCACGAATCTACATCGCCGGTATATTCTCCCTCATTGGAATATCACATAGACGTGCAACAGGCCGCGATGACCGGCCGGGGGAGGTGTCTTAATGCCCCTAGTTCTTTTGCTCTTTACTGACTACGTACTTATAGGTACACAGGTACCTTACATGCATAACCCAACACCATGTCTCGCGTGACCACTTAATCCCTCTGCTTTCCATGTCTCACGCGAGAGAGAGAGAGAGAAAGATGCAAGCACCTAACTGGCTGACACTCATGTCTCGGCCTCCTCGGCGGGGTTCAGAAAGACAGGTGAGTTTTGCGCAGTTGGTCACTGTGACACCGCATGTCTACCTATGGCCAGGCATGGGGTTATCTCACCGAAGTCGTCTACATATTCAGTCCTCTATATTCGGGGCGTCGGTGTCTGCCGGTAGGGCGTGAGTTCCTTACAGCAGGAACATCCGACGGATGGAAATACTTGTCTGGACGTGTTCCTGTTTCGTTGACAAGGGGACTCCAAACTTTTAAACAGGAAGACCAAAGAGCTGAGAGGGTAAAATAAGTAATTTAGGTACCTATAGTCCGTAGGAACACAGAACGCTAGTCCGAGCTTCCGGTTGTTCCTGTTTCGTAAAACAGGGGACAGAGCTGCGAGGAGGAGGCACATCAAACAAGAAGGCAGGATATAAGATGGGGAAAATGGGGGGAAGTAAAGTATAGGCACCTAAGTGCCTTACCTTCGTAGTATTTTACCTATTCCTCTGTGTCCCGGGTCCAACGGACGCTCCCGTAGCGTAAAAGGATCCATGGCATCTCCATATTTACTAACACCTGCTTCCCTCTTTTTCCCCTCCCGTCTTCCAGCCTAGGTTTTTGGTGACTCCATTCCCCTATGCGCATATGAGGTATTCCTACCGGCTCTAATATACCTTGATATGTACCTAGATGCTTGTATCTATGGCAATCTTAAGAGCTTTCGCCATTCTGGATCCTGCATATACGCGTGTATGGGCTTAGGAAGCGTCGGGTGTCCCATCGATTCGATCGATCCTTCATTATGATCAGAGAGTAGAAGAACGTTAGTAAACGAAGAAAAGGAAGAGAGGAGCACGGGATCCAATATAACCAAGGATAAAGAAATGCTGACGCTCCTGCTTCGCGTTCGCTGTAGACTTTTTGTCGAGAATCGATTGGAACAGATCTCAACGATGCACGTATAGGACTTGGAACCGATGGATACATCTAGACCTTGAGAGTCTTCTCATATACCCGATCTAAACTACATGAACCCGATAGATAGGCATGGACTTGCCGTGAGTCACCGAGGCTAGACCTGCAGAAAGGGATCAAATCTCAAACATAAAATGGAGACAGTAAGATAGTCGTGGTAATCGCATTGATTCTTATGCTACCTACATAATATATCGGCGTACGGTAAAAAGGGGACAGACGGGGAAGACAGGATGTGGGAAATAGTCGATGAACAAGACAAAGAAAAAATATACGTCAGCCGGTGATGTGCGGGCCATGTGATATCCCTAGCCTTCAGCCCGTAGCATCCAGCCTCTCAGCCCCCCATATTCCCTCCAAATTATGCGCCACGCAAGAACCATTTGACGGTGACCCGATGGGAAATAGTGGTGGGGATGCTTTGTTGGCCCCCCGTCGAAGAACCCCTGTGTCCTTCACGCATATGATCCTATACCAACTCGATAGTGTGGTCGTCGGGGCAGCTCGGACGGATGCTTTTAATCGTCCCTAGAGGACAGAGCTTAGGATCTCGTCTTGCGGAGCTCAGAGGGCGAGGTTGTAAGAGTACTCATCCTCCATGTTCTGGCTGATCCAGAGGACGACAGAGCTGTGTTGCGCGCGGGGCGAGTGTTAGTGTTTGAGACCGCCAAGGCATGGGCCACCCCAAAGAGAAGGTGGAGAGAGACTGCGGGGAAAAGGCTCACCTCAGACCGACCAGCCCGTTCGACACTACATTCTCGACACCCATGCCGAGCATCGGCCACCCGACCTTGGGGACGAGGAACTTGAGCACGAAGACGCACACCCCACCGGCCATACCGCCCGCGAGTGCGGCGAAGCCGAGGAAAAGCACGACGCGCGCCTTCCAGGCAACGCCGGTGCCGGAGCCCGAGTAGCTCCAGCTGTCGGACGACAGGCGTGCCTTCTCGACGCTGTTTATGATCAGCATGCCCAAGCTGCTGAAGATGAGCGGCAGCCAGTCGATGAAGTTGACGTGCACGTCGGACCCGTTGAGCGGCGACTTGGACCACACCGCCGCATCGAGGAGGACGTAGAAGGCGAGGGAGTACTGGTTCCGGGCAGGTGTGGCCACGCGTTCATGTTAATACTTGAAATGAAGAAGGAAGGGAAGCAAAGAGGGGGGAAGGGGGAATAAGTAGCGTACGAGAGCGCCAGCGCTGTAGACCCCGGCATTGCGCGCCCAGGCACTGTTCAGCCACTGAGGCTTGCTGAACTTCCAGAGGCGCTCCTCTTCAGCCATGGCAGGTATATCAGGGTGGAGAGGAGAGAAGCGATCGTGGATATCGTTGGAGAGGTGGCGCCGATGAGTTGCCTCAATTGCTGAGACCCTCTTGATATCGGCCGGGTGGGTTCGTCGTTTCGAGCTGATGCGGAGACTATTCGGAAGATGGAGTTCTAATAAAACAAGGGGAGAAGTACTGGCACTGGGTAAAAGAAGGACCCGCACAGGTTCAAGGAAAAAGGGACGGATCTATCGCCAGCGTCAGTATTGCGGATAGGCAGCTCGGGGCTGAAGTATGCAGGGAGGTAGTAGGTCAGTGATGCCGGCGCCTGCCGCTGAGGCGGAGACGGGAGACAGCCCGGTGACGACGTTGGATAGAAGTGGGCTGGTCCAGCCCCACAGCAGTGGCCCATGGGTATAACACACGTGACCAGGCGCGTGAAACCATAATGGAAACTCGATAGAGTACAGTCTGCATAACCGAGCAGCATCCATGGATTGGTATCAGACTCTAAACATGTAAGCCGAAGATACGCTTTGGCAGTACCTAGCGTTCAGAAGTGGACAGATACGACACGTACATTGAACGAATCATGGGGGTGTCAACACGTTCAGCGAATTATGAAGCTCAGGTTCTTCGATCGCTTCCTAATCGTCTGCTCCAACAAGAATACTGCCACTCTGCCTTCTCTGCATGTATCGCCCTCTCTAATCCCTATTCTCACAAGCTATGTGAACGAATTCTCCTAAACGCCTAGGAAATAGAAACGAAAGGTTCAGGCGCCTTGGGGCCACGGAACTCCAAAACCAGAACTGCCGCCACTCTAGCGAGAAAAAAAAGGGGGAAGGAGCAAAAAACAAAGCTAACAATGCTAGATATTGCTGCCCACGCATCAGATGTAATCCCAATTGTCTGCCGTATATCAATAATGTACAAGGCTAGGCGGAACTCTTCGTGAAAAGACGGGCCAAGGGGTATTATGAAGAATATCGATCCCTCAATAAACGCGAACTCGCCGAAGCCAAAGCGAATGAGGAGAAAAGAATACAAGGAGGTCTTATGGTCTCTGGCGTCAGCGCTATCCATACGTTCCACATGGCGAGCGTGCCGGCTGACGGCCCAGGATGGACAGTATTGTAGCCATGGCGAATACCACGCGGGTAGTCCTCCGTCTTGGGGATGCGGGAAGGGGCCATATTTCGTCGTGTGGGGTCGGGAGTCAAATACTATGCGATGGGGAAGTGGAGAAGAAGGACCGCAGAGACTGCATCTCCCAAATCCAAGATCCAACCTAAGGGCGGGCGTGCACACGGATGCTGATCGCCCGTCCAGGGACACCGAAAACGCTTATCCAGTGGGAAAGTGCTGTGCATCTACCCGAACAGCAAAGGGATCGTAAGGCGCCCGAACTGAATCTCTCTAGATTTCGATCGTCTTCATCGCCTCTTCCGTTACTTCTGGCTGCTTGCCGCTGGCCTTGGTTTGCTGGGGCGGGGCCGTTGCCTCGGCAGTGGCGGTCGTGGGGGTGGGCGGCACGCCGTTGGCTAGGGCCGTCAGGCGAGGCGTCGGAATCTCCTCCCCGCTCACTCGCGGCGTGTCGACCTCGACCAGCTTCTCTTTCGGCTTGCCATTGGGGGCAGAGGGCGTCTTCAAGTCCGGAATCTCCAGCTCGGGAAGTGACGTCTCCTCGGTTACTCGGGCCAAAGGGCTTGGCTTTCCGTAACCCGGTCGGTTGGGGCTGACCAGCGGCGAGCTACCACTCAGCCGGTGTAGAGGTCGGCCGCGAGGCTCGGTGCCGGGCTCGGTTGGGCTCGTGTATGGGGATCCGGGGCCGGTCGGCGACCGAGTGCCACCAGGAACGACAGATTTCCGGTTGGCGGCTCGGCGTCCGTATTTCTGATCCACCCGCCACCTGAGGATGTCAAAATATCCCGGCTCAACGCGACTCGTCTTAAACTCTCTCAGCTTGAGCTCGTTGGTGTCCTCATCGATGAACCACTTTCCACTGTTGAGATCATCGGAGACAATGCCCATCAGCGCTGCCCAAGACCGTGCGACAACGTACTTCGTATCATAGTCGCGTCCGAAGAGGATGATCTGACCCCAGTGGCCAGCGGAACCTGGGGCCAAGTCGACGGCCAGGTAGTTGCCGCCCCAGTCCCGCACCAGAGGAATCCAGGCCGGGTGAGCATAGACCTTCTGAACGGCATTGGGAGGCACGCAGTCCTGCTTTGCCATAAGATCTTGCTTCCATGTCGAGGAACCGGCCGAGCCAGGCCGAGACGCCTCGGGGGACTTGGATGAGGACGCCTGGGCGGTGCCGCTAATGCTGCCGTTGGCGCCGCTGCTGCTGTCCCCGCCGAGGGCCTTGACGGGAACAGCAGGCTTAACAATGGCCGTCTCTGACAAGATCTCCTGGTTCACCCTGCGCCAGTTCTCCCACTCCTGCACCATCTCTTCGCAGTCGAGAAGCATGCTGCCGAAGATAATGCCGGTCGGGATCCCGCCGCGCTCCTGCCCATCGTGCACCTGCAGCGATTCTCGCACGTCCATCGGCAGCGAACAGTCGAGCTGGTGCTCCAGTTCGTTCAGGTCGTTGTTCGTGCATCCCTCGCCCAGCTGATCCCAGAGCTCGGGATAATTCTCTTCCGCCCATTTGTCTATGCGCTTCCACGAATGTGTGACGGGCGGAGGGGGGGGTGCGCCGTCCTGGAATGACTGCATCTGAATCTCGCCGTTCGGGCTTTGCATCTCGAAGCCATCGTGTTGGCTTTGACGACGGGCGTTTTCGGATCTCATGCCCGGCGAGTACGGGCGACTGGCATTGGGACTGCCCGGGGCCGTCGAGGCACCGGCGCCGCCGTAGGCCGAACTTCTCCGGTCCAGCCCGTTCGACGATCGGCGGTGTTCATCCGCATACGGCGATACGATGTCGGCACGGGATTCGGAAGCTGTGGCGACGGAGGTCAAGCCGCCCATACCACCCCCATCGTTTAACGGGACGTGCCGGCCACTGCGGTACGGGGAATCGTAGTTGGAGTCTATTGATGTGGATTTGTTAGGAAGCCAAGACCACCAAGGGGCCTTCTACTTGGCGAGGGGCGGGCATGATTCACGTACGTCGGTCATAGCTGGTCATAGTATGCCAGATGGACTTGAAAGCACCGCTCAGTCTGTATGGCGGCGCGACAACGTCGTCAGTATTCCCGATTTGGAGACGCGCACACAACCCAGGGAATTGCCAACCAGTAGGGGGTTCTGTCTACTTACGAGTAGGCCATGTTGAGCAACCCGTCTCTCTCTATCTTTCTATCGCGGCCAACGCGCGCTGTTGAACCGTCAAGAGGAGGAAAAACGCGGCCGAGCTGTTCGAGACCAGAACGGACCTATGCGGAAAGGGGGTTGCAGGAAAAAAGGAGGGTACGTGGGGACGCTGTTGGGGGGTGTGCGACAATCGATAGGCGGGTTCGGGTGGGTATTGACGAGAAAAGGGACCTGCGCGAGCGAGCGACGAGAACGAGCGACCGTGTGCGAAGTCTATGCCGGATTTCGAGAACCAGGGGACAAATAAACTATCAGGTGAAAGAAAACGTAAAAACCGCAGGTTGCGAGGCGGTCGTTGGCGGAGGATCTGGATTCGTGTTTACAACCGACGGCCGTCTTTGTAAAATTGGGGGCGTGGTGGTAGCGTTAGGAAACTCTTTAGCGGCGCGGTGTGGTTTTTTTGGGACGTCTTCCAGGGTTGCCGTGGCTTCGCCCAGACGGAGTGCCCGCGAAGAAACGCTCCGTGGTGCGCCGGACTAAAGCGCGCCTGACTGTCGCACCGCCTCCGGCGTGTAATTCAGGGACAAGCGCCAAAACGAGAGAGGGCGGGATCTCACTGCATATACGAAGCCTGGAGAAGGAAAGAGGCGCAGCGAACGAGAGAAGGGAGAGGGAGGAGGATAGCGAGAGAATAGGAAGAAAAGAAGAGACATGAGCTGCGAAAAGAGCGACGCCTTGGCAGGTGACGATGACGACGGTTGGAGTTGGGAAGTTCAAGTTAGACTGGATTCAATATGAGCGGGCGGGAGGCCCAGGACAGCGAGCGGAGTCTTAATTTCCAGTGGTTAATGGCGCGGGATTGGGCGGCTGGTGGGGGGGGGCTGCCGCTGTACAAGGGCCGCTCGGTGCTTCAGGTGCGCTTAAGTGCTTGAAGTGCTTGACATCACATTGACACCGGCACAAGCCTTGGCTGTTGGAATGATATCGGTTATAGGCATGGGTTGTGCATTTATGGAGTAATACTCCGGATAGGCGCCGACCTGAACTTCTATTCGCCGTCAAACCCCCGGAGCCGTCCTCGTCGATTCTGCACTATAATCTGTTGCGTTATAGAGCCAACCTGGTCCTGAGATCTGGTCTAGACTGTATCTCCCCAACTTGATAATTCGGACCGCAGATAACCCGTTAGTCCATACCAGAAGCCCTCCGAAATTCAACAAACGAGGCGCAACTTCCGGTATCTCCACTCTCCAGACCGGCCAGTCCAGGTCGGCGCCGCCGGGCGTGCAACCATTTTGATCTGTTTCCCCCCTTTCATTACAATAAGCGGCCTGCGGACTCAACCCCCCCTTTCAAAATGCGGTGTCCACGGCCAGCATGGCTATGTTACAAGCACCACCCATGTGGCTCCCCGTCGCTTGTTCGCCTCTGTTCTTGTTTTTCTTTGCCCACGGAAAAAGGCCCATAAAGGGGGCACGGGGCCCAGAACCGGTCGCACCAAAGCGAGCGGGCAAGGAGGCGGCCAGCGCAGGCCAGCGCAGGCCAGCAGCGAGCAGCAAACAGAACAGCGTCGCAGCAGCCAATGAAGTCCGCGGCCGTGCCATGGTGGCCGTCTGCATGGCGCCCGTCACCGCGCCGCAGAGATCCGGACACCCTGCGGCTCTGCGCCGTCTGACTGGCTGTCTGGCCACCCACTACACCACACCGCGCCGGTGGCCTTGATTTGCCCACACCTCAGCTGGCTCTGAAGGGGGGGAGTTGCTACAGTACAGGGCTCTTCCACTCCCGTGCCCTTCTGCCCTCGCAACGGACAAATGGGCACCAGCAACATCGCCACCCGCTCTTCCCCAGCCACTTGCCAGGCCTACCCGTTTACCGATAACGTACCTAGGTAGGTACTCTCTCGCTTGGGACGGTTCGCCCCTGAGCGACCGTCGCAGTTCCCCGAACAGGCAATGGAGAGATAAGAAGATCCCTCTTCGCCTCCCTCTTCCCCTCCCCTCCCCCGCAGTTTGCTGCTTGCGCTCCCTCCCGCGCTCGCGCATGCGGCCGGCCGGTACGCAGGCAGGGAGGCACGCAGGCAGGCACGCAGGTGGGAAGGAGGCGTGAGAGGTTTGTTCTAAAGAAAGCAACCCGGATCGCCACGCCTAAGCGTGTAACCACATGCATACATACCACAGCTCTCGACGAATGAAAGAAAGTCGCACGGCCACAGGGAATGTACAAATGCGCACGCATCCGGAGCATCGTAAACGAAGCGAAGGGATGAATGCTGTTTGGTGGTACCCCGCAAGTTTCACGATCAACATCCCGCCCCAACACAGAGAGGGCAGACCAACCGCCAGCGCCAACACAGCGTGGCGAGCCCGAAACTACCTAGGTAGGCGCTTACCGCCCGCTGATCGGATCGTCGACGGGAGGGGTAATGAACTCTACTCTGTGCTCTCTCTCACTCAAATCGAAACTTGACGCCACCCTATCTATCTGTGCCTGCCCGTACTATCTGTATGCCGGAGATCAGACTCAGATAAAGAGAGAGATCCAGGGCACCGCCACACACACCAGACACACACACACATACACACACATACACACACATACCACACATAGTCTGTACACCACGCAATGCGGGTTTGTTCGCAGCCGCAATGCCAACACCACCCTTTCTTTCTTTTTCGCCGCCGGCATCCGCCGGCGCTCCGGATGACATGTCCGACAAGCTGGCACGCTGGATACTCGTCGAGGAGGCGCTTTTCTGAAAGGCCGAGGGGTGCATATGGGCGTGGTCTGTACGCGTCATGCGCCGAGTTCGCCATTCCTACCCAGGTACAGTGGGTGTAGATACCTGGTAGAGACACGTCCAGTAGTAGGCATCCGTACAGGTAGACACTGGGCAAGCAGGCTGCAGGCCGGTATCTACGTGCCGCCGCTAAGCCCGGCTCAGAATACCGCCCGGAGGAGTACGCTACACGCAACTGCCGGTAAGGCTGCGGAGGAGGAGCTCGATGGAGGGAGGGCTTGGTAGGTACTACTTCCATGCCGCTGTGGCACCTGCCCACCTCCCTACATACGCCTATCAACTTACACTCAGTACACGTATTGTGACGCTCCACAGATAACGAAAGCATCCAGAGAGGGTACCGTTGGCACCTAAACGTACCCAGGAGTACGAGGCCGGATTCGCTGCATCGAGCGGAATACGGGGCTTCGTGCGTGACGCGGCCATGCGAGATCTGTCCACTGAACGCTAGCCATCTTGTTTTCGTTTCCTTCTCCTATGGACGGGAACGCGTCTAACGAGATGCGGTCATTTCATTCGTCTTCTCGTCCCGACCTAGGTTGATAAAAGTGGACATGAACGGAATCGCAGAAAACTCCACGCTCGCACACCGAGGTATCTATCCGAGGGGTCTCTCCACGCTTCCGGCATGATAGTATGAAATACCTACGAAAAAAAAAACAAAACAGAATACAAATCGACCACATGCCCACTCATACACGTACGTATACAAGCGCCAGGACATATGCGTGCAACCCTGATCCGAACCACGTTTCATTCCCCGCCTCGTGATGAAGTCGTCGTCTCATGCTCACGTTTGCCACATATGCTCGCTGAGGCCCAGAAGCTTGTCGGCCATCTGCCTGCGGGCGGCGTTCTCGATGCCCCGCTCCGGATTGGCCAGCTGCTCCGAGTAGTAGAGCTCGACGAGGGCCTTGAGCTCGTCGTACGAGAACCTGCCCTGGCTCGCCTTGTCTCCCGCTGCCGCCGCGGCGTCCTCCTTAGCCCTCTGCACGATCGCATCAGGCCCCTTGTTGAACAGAGCGTAGTAGTCTGTAGCGTGGGCAAGATCGACGCCCTCCTCGATATTCTTGAGGTTCTGCTGCAGCACGAGGATGTTGAGCTGCATGCGCCCGCAGCCCTTGGAGTTCATGGGCGATACCATGAGCGCGTTGCCGACCAGATACGAGTTGATAAGTAACCCGAGGCCTGTACGGATAAATGCCACCTCCCGGTCGCGCAAGAACCGAGCCACCGTCTCGTCGTAAGCTACCAGCTCGGCGTTGAGAGATAGGATCTGCGGGTCCGGCTCATTCACCACCTGGTCTAGAAGGTAGGGCGCCGTCTCGGGAGAGAGCGCAACGCTGAGCGAATACACGACGTGACACCGCACTTCTGTATGAAGCGTGAGTAGCGCCGTAGCGGCGAGCTCCTCGTAGGACGAGACGATGCTATCAAACGACCTGCCGAAGGTCTGTTAGTATCATCAATGCACATCAGAGAAAGAGAGAGAGAAAAAAAAGAGAAAAAAGGGCACTCAGAATCCGCAGACGGATACGTACTGCACGGTCTCCTGCGTCATGGGCAGGTACACAGGGCCCTGCTCTGCCATCGCCTTACTCGGGTCGTTCAACAGAGTCCAACGTCGCTTCTCCGGCTTAGGGATACTCGACCGCGATGAATCCGTTCCATGACTCGTAATGTGCCGTAGCCCTAGGATCTTAACGGAGAGCCACTTCATACTTGTGTAGAGTAGGCAGAGCGACGTGATGGTGTCGCGGTCCGAGATGATGTCGCTCATATCCAGGCGCTTCTCATTGGTCTGCCCGATGAGTAAGGCGACCTCCTTTTCCAAGAGCTCCCGATCCGGTTTCTCCGACGTCCAGAGACTTTTGATCGTCTGCGAGATCTCGTCAGACCCGAGGGCGATGACGGCGGAGGCGCGGAGCGCCTGCGTATCCGACGCTTCTTCCTGGGTCTTCGTGACCAGCGCCTTGAACCAACCGAAGCAGCGATCGTAATACCGCATCATCTGGGTGATGATGAGCGAGCTGAGCGCCTGGTCATGCGGGATCGTGCCGAGCATGCGGCAGAACGCCGTAACGACGGTAAAGAAGGCCGTCGTGCCCTTGAAGACCGGCCGCCTAGCAACCTGGCTCCAGCGGGAGTCCTGCTGGAAAGCGTCCGCCTCGCCAAAGACGGTGTCGCTCAGTTTTGCGAGCGTCTCGTCTAGCTGCGGCTGGAACACGTTCACGAGGAAATTGTCGAGGAACGACGTCAACGCGCTGGTCGCCAGGTCGGATCCCGGTGGTACGATAGTCTTGAGCCGTTGAAGAAAGACCAGCGTCGGCGGCAGAAGCAGGCTCATGTTGAACACGCTGGGCTCGACGAGTGACTTGTAGATCTCCCCATTCTGGCGGCTGCTCTCGTATGCGGCTGCTGCGCTCTTCGCGGAGCCGTCGAGGGTCGACCGATTTCCGCCCGTAGGGGTCTTCTTGTTGTCGGTTCCCGACTTGCGAGAATTGCTCGTCAAACCCGGAACAGCAGCGCGAATGATCCCATCGAGAGCTTCGTACTCGGTGACCATTTCGACAGATTTCGAATCCGCTTCAGCGAACTTGAACAAGTGCTCTTTCCCCGCACCAGCCTTCCCGTTCATGGCGAGGCCGCCTCTTGGAGAGTTGAACTGGTAGACGTCGGCGTCCGTGGTTACATAGTTGTGCAGAAGGGACCGGATCTCGTTCTGGTATAAATTCCACAGCTCCTTGAAGCTGCCGAGCAGCGCGCTGTTGTTGCCCGCGCCTTCCCGCCGGATAAGGGCCTTAATGTACTCGTGAAATACGCGGTGGCCTTCGGCTATGGCCTCGAATTTGCCGTACAGAGTCCATAGGAGATCGTAAATCACGTCCGCCCTCAACTGCGTCTCCCGACTGCCGTAGATATGCAGGCCGTGGGAGTTCGTGCTACCACCCCTGAGCGAGCTGGGATGCTTCTGGTCCACCTCGTTGATGGTCTCATTCACAATGGAAAAGAGCTCGACCGGGAGCCTCTGCTTCAGCTGATCCACTGCGGTCTCCAGGCGCCCCAGCTTGTTGAGAGACTCTACCAGCAATGCAACATAGGAGAACGTGTCCGCCTCGGGGTTGATTGCGGGGTCCTCTTGCATCGCCTTGTCAAACTCCATAGTGTCGAGGATCGAATAGAAGGGCGGGATGGCGACGGAGTCGCCATAGCTATCGTTGAAGGCCCTCTGGTGCTTGGCTAGGTTCTGCCACCTTTCTTGGCAGTAAGGGGATTTCAGGTAGAGGTGTTCGTGCAGCTCCTCCACCAAAATGTCCATCAGAGCCGTCTCTTGGTTCGCGAGATAGCCCCGCAAGTCGCTTAGCGCACCGATATCGTCTAACTCGGGCTTCCGCAACTTGCGCAAGGCGTTCTGGAGCACATCCACGGCGGTCAAGAACCTCTTTTCCGACACTCGCGCCTCCAGGTTGTCGGGCACTTGCCGCAGCTCGTCCAGCTCGTTGAGGGTCTGGAGCAGACCGTCGTACATCTGCGAGGTATTGTAGAGCTTCTTGAGCTCGGGGTCGGTGGCACACAGGCTCGTCTTCGAGTTCGCCAGCGACTCCTTCAGCATACGCACTTTCTTCTGCGAGGCCTGTATGCTCCCCTGGATCTTGTGGAAGGTGCCGATAGAGCTGTTGAAGCCCTGGTGGTAGTCGTGCACAATGTTCTTTAGCGAGTCTTGAAGGTACTTGTGCGTCTTCTGGAAGGCACGATACTCGTGCGCCCTGCCCACAGAGCTGCCGTCCAACAGCTGCAATGCCATCTGCACCGGTATGCAGTCATTCTCGCACATGGCTGGCCATTCTGCTCGGATATGGTCCAGCGCATCCTGCCCGATCTGGCGCTGTTGCTGTTGTTGCTGCTGCTGCTGTCGCAGCTGCGCATTTCGGACGGGGGGCGGGCCGCCTCGCGAGCTGCCGGGCCTCAGCACCTCGCGGGGATCTCGGACTTCTAGACCATCTCGGGCTTCTCGCCGCTCTCGGGGCGGAGGGCTGGCGTAGCGGTCGCCGCCGTAGCTGTCGCCGTACGGATCATAGTCGTCGGCCTGCTGCTGCTGCTGCGCCTGCTGAGCCTGCTGAGCCTGCTGCACCTGCGGTTGTCGCCCAAAGTTGCCGTATCCGTTACCGCTGCGGTAGGCCGCGCCGTATCTGTTGGACATGGTGGCTGCGCATCGATTCTGGAATGATGTTGGGAAGCTGTCGATGTCTGGATCGCGGAGGGTCGCAAGGTACCAAGCAGCGGACCTGAGTGCGGGTCGGTCGAATGCAATTGTGTTTGGGAATCGGGGAGCGGCAGGGATGTGCAAATAGCGGAGTTCTCACCTGCTTGCGGTACCCCACAAGCACTGGCCAAAGCCCACACCCATATCTAAAGCATCAAAGACCACACCTAAATGCCTGAGACAACCCCTGATAATTAAGCATCTAATGAAGCCGAGGCCCTCGACTCTCATCCATTTATGTCATCTGTACCACGAGCTGAACTCATTACTGATTACACAAGTAGATGCTTACAAGATTGGACAGACAGAGTCCTCATCTCAATGCACAATCCAAGCCATCGGTCAACTCCTGGCCTCGAGTGCCTTTATTTGGATTCAACTCCTGTAAGAGACTGACAGAACAGCACCTATTCCTTACCCTCTAATTTAGACATCCAGCTTGCTGGGCCCCTTCTTCTTCTTTCCCCTCTGGCCCCCTTTGAAGTGCTTCTTTCCTGACAAAGCCTGGACATCCTTAGGGTCCAACCCGTTTTCCAGCGCGATCATCGTCCTCGCCTTCCTACCGCTGAGCTGCTTTCCCGACGCCATCCCCTGTTCCGAGTATTTGTAGTTGAACGGCCTGCTCACGTGCCCGGCGTTTCTTTTTCCCGACTCGAAGAACGTCTTGTCAATCCCTTGCGACTTGGGTCCGGCAGGCAGAGATATGTCCGCGTCGGCTAGGGAAACTCCGTCCCCATCCGCGACGGACATCGATTCCATCGCGGCGGCAAGCGCTAGCTTCCGCTTCTCGGGTAGATGCGCCAGGTCGTAAAGGCCGCGATTGAACTCCTTGGCATCGATCTCCCCAGGCGGCGGTTCGCAGTATAGGAGCTTGCCATTTACGTAATCCTTGAGAACGTATCTCGCCGCTCTTGACTCGTCCGGTTGGCCTTGGCCTGTCCTGGTAAAGCCCCGGGCTCGGGCGTAGGCGACGAGCAGCTCTTCGGCTGTAGGGACGCCTGTTCCACCCTCTTCTAGAGGCCGGGTGTTTATCCGGATGCCATAGACAGCCTCCAAGAACGGCTTCGGGACCCTACGCGCGACCAAGCCAACGGGGCCCGTGTACTCGCGGAGCTGATCGATGGGGAGAATCCCGTTGCAGACGAGCTCCCCCTTCGTCGTCGCGAAGTTGGGAAAAACCAGACCCGGACAGTCGCATAAGATGACTTTGTCGCTCAGGTGAATGGTCTGGAAATGCTTTGTCTTTCCGGGCGTGGATGACACCGAGACCTTCTTTGCGCCGATGAGGGCATTGATGGTCGAAGATTTGCCGACGTTCGGATACCCGACCAGGCCGATTTGAAGCTTATGATCAGGGCCTTTATACGGGTTAGCCACGACGCTTAGGGCGGATGATGAAGGAGGCTGGAATCGACGTACCTGCGTCCTCGGGCGCGTGATGCAAGAAAAGGTCTTCAAGCTCTTCGACTGTGAGTATGTGTGTGTCCAGATCACTGTCCTGGTCACTGCCGATCTCCCTCTCGGCGTCATCCCCACTCGAGCTATCGTCTTCATCAACCTCGTCGTTGTCGCTGTCGTCGCTCTCTCCCTCCCCCCCTTTGGTCTTACCAGGGGGCGATTCTTCTTCTATACTTGCCCCACCTTCTGCGAAGCCGGAGTCGTCTTCGGCCTCTTCGTCCTCCTTTTGTTCCTCCAATTCCCGTGCCTCATTCATCTCCTTGGCCAACTGAGCGGAGAAGAACTTGTAGGCGATCTTCGCCCCCTTCAAGTAGCTTGCCCATGCCTTCCGCTGCTCATATGTCATCATGTCGGCCTTGTTGATGAGCAACAGGTTCTCCTTCTTCGGGTCGACATCCTTGACGTACGCTTCCAGGTCTTCAGACCGGAAGAGAAGGGGGTTGCGCGCATCAACGATCTGGACGATCAAGTCGGATCTCTCGATGACACGCCAAAGCTGACGCCAGACTTCGAGATTGCGCTCAAACGGTGTCAAGAGGAGGTCTTGGTTTTCTTGCAGCTCGGCCAGCCCCCTGCGCCAATTCAGGAAGCTTTCCCGTTCCAGGGCATCCAGCTCGTCGGGCGTGGTCGACTCGTCCCACTGGGGACGCCGAGGCACTGTCAGCCTCGACCTGTTGTCTCGGTGCTTCTTAAGGGTAACCCTCTCCTCAGCGGCCGAGAGAAGGTAGGGGTTCTTCTGGTCGGTGTGGATGATCTTCACGTTATTCATCTTTTCGGCGGTGAAGTCCGTCCCGGCCAGCTCCGCGGTTGCTAGGAATTCGTCCAGAGCGCCCTGCTCGGTCACGGAGCGCATCTTGACCCATCCTGCTTCCTGATGCTCGTTCGTGATGTACTGTAGGCACCGTATTAGCACTACACACATCTCCCCACGAGTCCCGGAGTGGCAGACTTACCTGTTCGCCAGTAGCATGGTTCGTTCGAGTGATAGCAGAACCTTTCCTCCTGTCGGTTCCCTTACCCTTTCCGAATCGGTCGTTCATCAAGGCGTTGCCGAGGCCCATGGCGTTCTTGGATTTTGGCTGAGGCATCTTGGGCAAATCGAAAATTAACGATACTTGAAGTTGAAAGGATGCGTGCGGATCGGCAAGAATCTCCTCTGTAGCCTTTCTGTATTCCTCGCTCTCCAAGCCCCTGGAGAGCTCTTGCGGCCGATACCACTGGTAATACACTGGACGTTGGAAAGAGCAACGCCTCAATTTTTAAGCGTCTGAAGGAACGGCGAAGAGCTGATTAATGGCGGGGGCAAAACTTCTGAGGCCGTCCTTTGTGTGTTTCCCTGTCGCCCCTCACCCCTCCGAGACATCGCCTTATCGATAAACTTTTTTACGGCCTTGAATGCCCCGCGATTTTTTTCCCTGCCCTTTCGCCTGGGCGACTTGCGTTGAGTTTGGCCCAACGCACAACCGCAACATATCAAAGATCTTCCACTTCAGCTAGAGGGTCAACAGAATTGTATACCGTTAGCTCGTTAACCAGACTATTTCATCACTTTGATTTGGCCGTCCTTCGGCCATCGCATTGTCTACGATCGACTGACGGCCGGTAACTTCCAAAGTCGAGGCGCCGAACTGCAGAAAACCCCCTCCGCCCACCATGCCCCGACGGAAGTGGATGTTAGTGTCTAGTCCCAACCAACCGCACGAAGCCTGGGAGACAGAAGAAAAAGCTGTACTAACAGGAGGAAATGTAGAGACAAGAAGACGGCAACGCACTTTACCCTCGTGCACAGACCCCAAAATGACCCCCTCATCCACGATGACTCGGCGCCGTCTATGGTGCTCAACCCTACCCAGCTGCCCAACGCGTCAAAGGCAAAACACTTGGGCGATCTGGCGTCTGAGCTAGGGTCCGAGGCTGCGGAGATTCGAGACAACGAGGGCGAGGCTGCCACCTACGGCGTCTATTACGATGACACAGAGTATGATTACATGCAGCATCTGCGTGACCTGGGCTCGGGCGCCGGCGAGGCAGTTTTCGTCGAGTCGACAACATCACAAGACAAGAAAAGGGGGAAGCAGAAGCAATCTCTTGCAGAGGCCCTGAGTGAGATGGACTTGCGGGACCGCTCGGACAAACTGCTGGATGAGCAGATCCTCCCGTCGAAGAATCTCCACAGCGTGTCGTACCAGGCCCAGCAGGACGTCCCTGACTCTATCGCGGGCTTCCAGCCAGACATGGACCCTCGGCTACGAGAGGTCCTCGAAGCTTTGGATGATGATGCCTACGTAGATGAGGCCGACGACGACGTCATGTTCAAGGAGCTTACCAAAGATGGTAAGGAGATTGACGAGTACGAATTCGATGACATCTACCCAGAGGGCGAGGATGGAGATGACGGATGGGAATCGGACGCCACAGCGAAACCGACGAAAGAAGACCAAGATGACGAAGTCCCAGAACTGGTCAGCGTCACGGAGGAGGTCAACGAAAAACCCAACGACGGGTGGCTTGAGGACTTCAAGAAGTTTAAGAAGGACCAGAAGAACGAGAAAAAGCCGATTGCTCCTTCGCAGTCGGATTTACAGTCAGCGCTGTGGACGGCCACCACGAACGGTGGCCGACGGAAGAAGAGGAAAGGCGCACTCTCGCAACAATCGGGCTTTTCGATGTCCTCTTCATCGATGGTGCGGACGGAGCAATTGACCCTCCTGGATGCTCGTTTTGAGAAGATCGACGAGGAGTATGCTGGCGACATGGACGACATGGGTTCCGTCTCGGCCCTGTCTTCGGTGTCCAGCGTGAATGAGCCGGTGAGGGCGGACTTCGATAGCATCCTGGACGAGTTTCTCGGAGAGCATTCTATGCAGGGACGGAGACACGTCAAGAAGGGGAAGCCCCAGAGTGGAATAGCGCAGCTGGAGGAGATCCGCAGAGGGCTGGGCCCAGCCCGCATCGTAAGTCGGCATAGATAAACGCGGAGTGGAGGGGCCGTCGGAGTTGGGGCCAACGCGCTGCATTTCAGGTTGCACGGACCCGTGTGCAACTATCTTCTTTTCCCTTTCTATCTGTATTAGTACTCGACGAGAGAGACCAAAGAGCTTCCTTAAAGAGTACTGCATTGGCACCTCTCCGGCGGGCTGTGGTGTCGTGTGTGCCAGGCTGGATGGGTTCTATGGAGGTACTCTATACTGGGTACCTCCTACGTACTAGGCCGTTCCTAAATACGTAAGATGCGCGGCAACGTAACGGTCGGGCATGGACATCCCATGTTCGTGTGCGCGTGGCCATTTCGTCCGTCATGCCGGCGCGCTGGAGGCTGACAGCGCTGAAAAGCGCCCCCCAATACGCTTAATCCACGCTATGTGGCTGCAAGTGACATGTGCCCTTGCAGGGAGCTTGGGCCAGCGGTTAGGCGCCCCCACCGCCTAAGCGGTATGGCACGGCAGAATGGCTTAGTACGAGCAGTCTACGAATTCCAGGAATGCGACTTCGAACAAAGCCAGACGTGACTATCTTCAACAACAAACGGCCCGGCGCTGCTAGAGGGCAGTACGACGACGCCTCGAGTGAGAATCCGGCATGGAAACAATGCTATGGTAAAGAACGTGTCGCGCTACTTTACTGGGACGCCGCGTTCATGAACGAGCCTCGCCTGGGCGACACAATTCGGGTCTCGATGGTTCATTCGTGACATCGACCGTGATGGCATCGCAGGGTATCGTCCAAGGCTTCATGACAGCGCGAGGCGCCGGCCCATTTGGGCGCCCTCCAAGTAAGTCCTCACTTTCCCTTCACTTTCCCTTCATCTCAATTTTCTTTTTCTGCCGTGCTCGCCCGCCCACGCCGCGTCTCTGAAATACCTGAATTCGCATCGCTTCTTACGTCGATATTTTTTCCGTCAACAACCCTCTTGTCAACTGCCCAACACCGCGATTTACAACGACATCTTGCGGCATGGCTTGCGAGATTTGCCCACCACTTACCTCTGCGGCGGAGGACGTCCTCGCCCTCGATTTCTCTTTCGACGGGGACCACCTCATGCGCTCACCGCAGACGTTCGAGCTTGAGCACTTTCTCTTCTGGAGGGAGAGCATCCTGCTTCCGGCGGAGGTGGAGAAGCCGCCTCGACACCGGCGCCTGCCGCTGAGCCGCTTCCTATACAAGTGGCCAATACATAGCACAGATTTAAACTTCATCCTAGGACTGCGGTTGCTGACACTCTATGACCCAGACACACCCATGGAGGATGCGGATGCGACGAACGATGCGGTCGCGAATCCGTTCGCTCAGCCGGCGGCAACGCCACTAGCGCAGCCCATGAATAACCCCTTCGCTGCTTCTGCCGCGGCTCGGACCCAGGGTACGCAGCCTCTCGCTAATCCGTTCTCCCAGGGCGCGAGTGCCCAGCAGCCCGCGTCCGGCGCGCCTTTCCAGCCGAACCCTGCCCCGGCGTCGGTATCCGCGCCGACGCCGCTCACTTTCGGATCGAACCCTCAGCCAGCGCCAACCTCGGCGCCTATACAGTCCATTTTCACGGCATCAGCCCAATCTCCATTCGGACAGAACGCTCAGCCGAGCGCAAATCTAAACCAGACAACGGTCTTCCCGGTTCCCTCACCACCAATTGGCCAAGGACCTCAGTCAGCTTCTGGCACCGGCGGCGTTTCTATCTTCAGCTCGACGAAATCCTCGCCATTTTCTGGGCTTGGGCAGTCGAGCCCGAATCGGTCTCAGCTCGGCGCATCCTCTGGCACCTCCAGTGTCCCTCAGCCCTTTACCTTCGGGGGGGTCGGTCAAAGCCAATCGTCGAGCTTATTACCACCCGAGTCTAGCCCCGAGGCTTTAAAGCACCCTTCCATCAACCCCCAGCAAGGACCAGTCTTCGGTGGGGGGCTAGTGCAGACTACGCTGGCGCAGCAGACGCCCATACAGCAACCGTCAAGCAATATGACCCCCCAGTCCGTTCTGAGCTCCGCCCAAACACCGCAGTTCGCTGGTCTCTCGAGCAATCCTTTCCATACGACGATTTCTATGCCTTCCGCGCCATTTGGTGCTGCTTCTCAGTCCGTCTCGACACGCCAGGCCAGCGTCCAAGCCCCACGCGCTTCTGGCAATCCTTCCGCCCAACCTTTCGGTCACGCCCCGCCAGCAGCTGCGATCGTTAGCCCTTTTAGCTCAGGAGGGCATGGGAATGGGACTGGTGTTCCGTCGGGCAGCATTGTTGATGAGTCGTCCACATCTTCTGCTTTGCCGAACAGCACCGCATCCACGTCCCTCAATAACCCCTTTGCGAAAGCGCCGGCGAGAGCGCCAATATCTGCGCTCTCTAAGGTGGCCGATAGCGAGAGCAAATCTCCAGCGATCCTGCCTAGCTCAGAAACGGGCCATGCATCCTCGTCCGCAATGGATGGAAAAGCGGGTAGCTCAAACCGCGCTTTGAGCAGGGATCAGAAGCGGAAGCAGAACAAACACAACCCCTTTGCCAGCAAACCGCCAGAGGGCGTTTCCACCTCGTTTGCGGCCAGTAGGGCTAGTCCTGTCCGGCCCGCTCCTACTCAGAGCGACTTCGCAAGGGCCATATACGATCAGCTTCGGAAAGACAATATTAGGCCTCCTCAGTGGCCTGCTGAGCCCGGCAACCCGGCAAATCGCACCGCGATGGAGAATTTCCGCGAAACTTACAAGAAGTATCGAGACAGAGTCCGAACTTCGCTGATCAAGGCAGGGTTGATCGACGACCCCGAAGTGCGAAAACGGTTGGACGAAGCGATCGATTTCAAGGGTGTTTGCGAGGACATGTGCCCGGAGTTTGAGATGATCACGCGTATTGTCCAGTACGACGTCAAGATGGCCGAGAAATCCCAGGGCAGCGACGGAACGATGTGGGCATCGACACCACTCATGGTCAAGGCGCTGGCCAGGTCCGCGGCAGGCCAAGAAGCACCTCTACCCATGGACGTCCGCTCGGCTGCTGCGCTGAGGCGGACGGTGGACTACCTGGTCGATGATGTCCTCGGAGAGGACAGCAATCTGCCTCAAACACACCACTTCCTATGGGATCGAACGAGAGCCATTCGCCGAGACTTCGTTTTCTACTCCAAGTTGTCAGACGACGAGATGGCGGATCAAATATACTGCCTGGAGAACATCACGAGGTTCCACGTCATCGCTCTGCATCTCCTCTCCCGGAAGGGCTTCGCGGCGGACGATTTCTCGGAACAGCAGGAGAAGGAGCAGCTTGGGAAGTCACTGCTCTCTCTGACGCAAGCATACGATGATTGCAAGGGCCGCCAGATTTCGTGTGCAAATGAAGCCGAGTTCCGGGCGTACTTCATCCTCCTCAACGCCCACGATTCCGATGCGCAGAACAAGGTCTACGAATGGGGCCATAAGCTCTGGGATGAGTCTGACGAAGTGCAGACCGCTCTATCTCTGGTGCAGGCGATGCAGAGCGTATGGGAGTGGCGTGGGCCTGTGAAACCCGGCATTCCCAGCGCTGCCGTGGCCAGTGCCTTCTCTACTTTCTTCCGTATCATCGAGGACACCAAGATCTCCTACACCATGGCGTGCTTTGCCGAGATCCACTTCAACCATCTCCGCCGCTGCATCCTGAGGAATCTCAACAGGGCCTATTCGAGGATCAGGGATGTTCCTAAGGATATCACGGTGCCTGTGCTGAACAGCATGCTCAGGTTTGACACGGAAGACGCCGCGGCTGCGTTCGCCAAGAAGCACGGCTTCAAGTTCTCGTCTGAAGGCGCACCGGAGCCGTATTTATTGCTCAATAAGCAAATCAATGTCAGCCATCCCACAACCCGACAGTCCTTCTCCATGCAGTTAGTGGAACGAAAGCGTGGCAGCCGGTCCCTGCCCGAGGTAATCCACTCCACCGTCTTCGATGAGGCTGCCGCCGTTCAGCCCGCGGCAGAGAAAACAGCCGGAAACGGCTCTCCATCTGTCTCTCCACTTCCTCTTTCTCTCTCTCAACACTTTTCCAGCAAGGGCAAAGCCAAGACGACAGTTAACGAACCGAAACTTCTCAATGCTGAAGCACCGACGTCTACAAAGCCACCTGCGGCACCTGGATCCAGCAGTGATCTCCCAGGACTTCATTCCGATGGCCAGACAGTGCCCAACGGCATCCTGCCGCAACCACAAGGCAAGAAGGCCAATAAAGTTGAATCCTTGTCTCCAGGTCTCCCATCTCAGCAAAAGGCCACAACTTTTGGGGATCCTGCCGAGAAACCAAAGACCATTGAGCATAATTCCAACATCTTCTCGTTCTCGGGGAAGTTGGTGGAGAAACCGTCCTCCAAGCCGTCAATATTTTTCCCGGCCGTAACACCTTCCAGCAGTCCTGGCTCGAGTTTCCCTGTGCCAAGCTCCATATCGACCCTCAATAAAGCCATGGCACCGAAGGTGCCTGTGCCTCCTTCGACAAATCCCTTGGTTCCCCCTCCGCCAGTTGAGGTTCAGCCTAGTATTGACGCAACAAAGACAACGACAGAGGCTAGCATCGTCAAGCCGCCCGCGGCTCTTCCCCCGCCGGTATCCACCCCAATTCCACCTCCTGCCTCACCCGTGCGGACTTCTCAACCCTCCTCTCGCCTTCCTCAGACGCAGCAACCGGTATTTGCAGCACAGTCCCAGCCTAGACAACAAGCGAAGCCTGCTGCGGCTGCCGAGCAGCCGGCGTCCGCAGCGACCCAGGCTCATCAGGACAGGGACTTGATGGGTGGTTTCACCAACTGGTTTGTCCTTGCTGACAACGGCTTGCTGGAGGAATTCCAGAAGTCTCTGACCGGGCGTCTGCTCCAAGATACCTTCAGCCAGTACCAGCGTGAGGAAGAGGAGCGGAAAAGGCGGGAAGAGGATGAAAAGTCTTGGGCCGAAGCCAGGCAATGGAGGTCCTACAACCTGGGCCTGAAATTCTTCTACCGGTGGCGCTCGATTGCTAGACGCCTGTCCCTCAACCGCAGAGCAAGGGATGGCGCGATAAAGCTGAAGGCCTGGCGCGAGGCGAGGTTGGCGGAGGATCGAGCCGAGCGAGCCGCAAAGAAGCGGGCGGCAGAGGATGCTGAGTCGAGCCGGCGGAGCAGCCTAGATGGCCGCTTGATTGAAGGCCTGAGGACTAGAGCAACCCGGAGAGTTAGCACAGAGAGTAGTGTGGAAGAGGCTCTCTTAGCTACCGGTATCTTCCGCGGAATGCCAGACGAGAAGGAGTCGGCTGCGCGTGTCGTGAACGACGCGTCTTCGCCAACCGCCGTCCGCTCTATGGAGCCAAGCACGCCACGATCCGTGGCGACAAAGGCACAGGCAATGCAAGGGCTAAGGAACGGTCTATCCAACTCGGTCTCGAAAGGCCGGAACATCGTCAGCGGCAGCGGGGAGAATCCTGTGGCGGACGGCCAGAGCCCCTTCAAGACGCGGTCTACGTATTTGCGACAGTCCGTAAACGGCAACAAGATATCCAAATTCAGGCGCTCGCTGCCAGCGGGAACGAAGATGACAAACTTCTCCCGATACGCGAGCTCCTCGCCGCCAACACAGGAGGAGGGGGGCCACAAGTCCAACTTGAAATCCAGCTACTGGCGCATGCGAGTCCTAGGCATGGTCGAGATGCCGAACAAGGAGTATCTGCATGAGTCTCTAGCCAAGCCTATGTATGAGGGCAAGCGGTTTCCCGGCATTGGCAGCTACGGCTTGCCCCCGCCGGAGAAAGACGTCTCGAGCGAGCAAAGCCCTGATGCAGGCGAGCGAGAAAACACGTCTTCCCCCGTGAAACTGACAGCCGCTCGCCTGGCTCGTAGCATCACGGGCTCTTCCCCATCAAATAAACGGAAGAGGTCCGTGGGGGCTGACGACGGGGCGTCTGTCCGTGACAGCGGCACTACCTCGCAGGGCCAGGGCAGCGGCAGCAGCTCCCCTTCGAACGCGAAGAAACACAAGTCCTGGGACCCGGACGAGACCGAGCGGATCATCCGAGAAATGAGGGAGGCTGCCAACGCCATGGACGAAGGCATAGACTGGTTCAAGGCGCAGACTGGCAAGCTCATGGGAAAACCCAACTCGCGTCCATGAAAGTCTAAGATCACCCAGGGGGCTGCGGTGATGTGGGTTAGCGGAGATTTGTTTGTTTTTACTTGAATTCCTCTCGAGACGAGGAACATAGTATTAGCTCCTGTTGATATAGGGGGCTAGGGGCTCTTTGTCAGGCGTTAAACGGGTATGATCAGGGGCACCTAGGTACGCATAGCATAGCAACCGGCCAGGGCGTTCAGTGAGGCATGGCGGAGAAACAGCGAAAAGGCAGATATTTGTTTTGATGATCTTTACATTCGGTCAGTCAGTCAATTTGTTCGCTTGCTTCGCCAAATTTTTGCTTCGCTTCGGGTTAGCTTAGTCGTGCTTCAGGAAGAACCTTGATAGGAGATACCTAGATACTGTTCGGCCTTTTGCATTCCTGCTTTGTCTTAATATACCCATCCACACCCCTTTGACGATAACTTCAGTTTCATATATTTTGGTCGGAGCGTCGGGGGTAGGAGGCCGGACAAGAAGGTCAAGGCCAGGAGGCAGTCAAATCGAGTAAGAAATGGGCAAGCCGTATTTGGCATAGTAGCAGCCCTGTAGGCAAACAAAATAGCACCTAGAACTTTTTCAATGACGAGCATATGGGGTCAAGAAAGCCACATCTCCCTGCCACCACCTTTTTTTTTTTTTTTTCATACGAGCCTGAAATCTTCCAGTAGATAAGCACAGGACCTACCACCGGTACCTCTATATCGTGGATGACTCTACGTAATGATTGTATATTATCTAGGCTGTAGAAGCACGCATCGTGCTGATAATTGCGATAGTGCCGAGGGGATGTCGGAGAGGTTGCCATGTCAGGATCTCAGAGGCTATCATCCCTGATAATAGGAGAAGGTGAGTGTAACTACGGCATTGATTGCCTCATCCTCCATACTGTCCTACAATATTGGGTGGCACTAGTGCGTTCATACGTTGCTTCGTTGTTTCAATAGGTAAATAGGTAGGTATGTATGTACCGAGGTCCGAGTTGGTATGGATCGATATTTCATCGCCCACCTGCCATACTTGTTAGGTAACTTCATATATATGTTTCCATCCTTAAATTTCCATCCTCTGCATACGGAAAACGCCATGGTCCACCCTGAACCAGCCCTCTGCCCCATGCCCCAACCAATATATGTTACAATTCCACCCACGTTTCCATCTTACAGCGGCCACTGGTATCTCTGATTCCGTATGTACAGCTAGTTAAGGAAGATTGATAGTACAAGGAGGGCATATGCACATATGTATTTATACACGATGACAGTACAAAAGAAAAAAAGGAGGAAGAGACAGGAGTAGACACAAAAAAAGGGAGGAGAAACAAAAAAGATGGTCATGGCTACCGCCGAGGCGGCGGCGGCGGTGGCGGGAAAGATACCTGAATCTGTCTAGACTCGACGGGACTACCGGATTCGCGCTTCTTAGTCGCCTTCTTGACGTCGCCATAGGGATTGGCGTATGCGCTATACGTGCTATACGCGCCGTTGGGCCTGCCCAGCTGCTGGCTCTGTTGTTGGCCCTGCTGCTGCCGGGGCGACGGCATCGGAACGGCCTCACCCCAGGCGTGCTGCCGCAGGAGGGGAGACGCCGAGGAGGCGGACAGCGGGCTAGCGTCAACGAAGGGACCACCGCCACCTCGGGCCGGTGAAGCGACGCCGTGCTCAGCGGGGACGTACCGGCCGATCTGGGGGGAGAGCATGGCGGTGGCAGAGGTGGCAGAGGTGGCAGAGGTGGCGGAAGTGGGCGTCGTGAAGATAGGGGAGCTGCGCATGGCGGGGGAGGAGTGCGTTGGCGCCGGGGCTGCGGGGGGTATCGAGGTGGTGATGTAATGCAGCCCGGCTCCGCCTCCCATTGTGGGCGCGGCCGTGAACCCTGCCCCTGCCGTCTTCTGGCGGGCTGCCTTCTCCGACATGTCATGGAGGCTGCTCGCCATCGTCACGGCAGAGTTGCGCGACGCTGCCTGCTGCTGCCGCTGGTGCTGCCAGGCGCCCGACTTGGGGCGCGAGGAGATGATATGCGAGTACGGCTGTCGAGGGGAGTCGGGGGAGTAAGGGTTCGGTGAAGCGGAGGCCGCCATCTCGTCGATGGAGTCCTCGGTGGGGAAAAAGCGCGCGCTGCGCGGGGTGAGATGGGTTTGGCAGCGGAAGGAAAGAGAGGACTGGGGACGATGGCGCCGGCCGTGGCGGAAAGACGACAACGACCCCGGCCCGTTGGCGCGGCGCGCCCGCCGCTTGCGGTAGCAGACGTAAGCGACCGCGGAGGAGACCGCCACGGCTAGGATGGCAGCTATGGCGATGACGGCCACCGTGGTCGTGGCTAGGTGCGGGCCGGCTTTCGAACTGCCGCCTGGTTGGCTGCCCGCGGTGGCCGGGTCGACGATGCTGATCAAGTTGGGGGAGAAGATGGACGCGTTGAGGCCGACGACCTGGCCTGGTGGCGGCTTCTGTAGACAGCCTGCTTCGAGGGCGACCAGGGCTGGGACACGTCAGTGCTTATTCTCGTGTGTACCTGACGAGAGGATGTGCAACTCACCATTGGCCATGTAGTTCGTCTCGCCGCTGGCGGTGATACAGTCCAGGCAGTTCTGGTATGTCGATGCCGTCATGGCCCCGCCGTCGGCGGAACAGTAGCCGTACTCGGCCAGGTTGTCCGCCTTCAGCTTGCCGTCCTCCAAGGCGGCCTGCAAGCCGCCGCAGGCCGGGGCGGTCTGGCAGGGGCTCGACCCCACGCCGACGGCATTGGGGAAGCCGAAGATGCAGTAATCGAAGTTGTATCTCAGGTTGTCTTCCCCGGCGGAGCGCGTTAGTGTGCTGGAGGCGGCGCGGCTGTGGCGAGGATAGGCGCGACTTACACAGAAACCAGCCCTGGTCGCTCTCGCTGCCCTGGTGGAAGTTGCTACTCTGCAGACAGCTCATGCATTTTTGCCATTTCTGACCCGCTGCCGAGCTGCCAAAGTTCTGGTCCTCGCAGGTGATGTCTGTGTTGCGGGTGTTAGACGAGTTGGGGTCCGAAACATCGAGGCTGCTGTCGTCGATGCACGAAGACGCACAAGGCGAGTTCGGCGTGACCTGCAGGGCGGTGGCACGGCCCAAGAGGCCGACAAGGGCAAAGAGAGCCAGTGGCCGTCGAGTAGCCATTGCGCAGGTGCGTGTATCTTCAAGGGATCGAGAAGGGAGGAGCGAGAGACAGTCCTAGCCGGGTGGGGTCCGCCAGGGACCGGAGGTGTTCGTATTAAAAATATGGTAGTTTTCTCAAGCGAAGCAGACGAGTCAATCGCTGCTCTGATGCCCTCTCGCTTTTTCCACCCTGAGAGTATCCCCAAGAGATGACGGCGGCGATCGAGGCAGAACTAGAAAATTAGAACACAACGGCGAGGAGCTGGCTTCCCAGAAACCAACAAGGTCGCTATCCGCGGAACGAGACCACAACTGCGAGGTCCGTCTCTCAAGTACTCTCACTTCCTCCCATCCACTCTACCTCGTACACTAATCCGAGGTAGCGCCCTGCACTGAAAGAACGACCCGTGGAGGGAAGAAGTGTGGGCGGCATGGCACGTACTTCGTATGCAGAGACGACCAGCCCGTCGAACCGCCGCGAAGTAAATGAAGAAAAACGCTAGTGCCCTCTCCCTCGATGGGCGTGTATGCGTGTCTGTGTGTCTGTGTCACCCACGCTTTATCGTTCACTTGCGCGGAAATCAGCAGTGTGATATCGACAGAGACAGGGCGGCTGGACGCCGGGGGGGGGAGGGGGGTCCGGGCGAACAGAACGGGAAAAGGGGAGGTTGGCCGCTGGCCAGTCAGGAGAGGGGCTTGGGCCGTGGTGATAATGTAGGCGCTACGAATGCACGGGCAGCGAACGAACGGGCCCCTAGCAGAGCGCTAACAGCGTCGTAGTCGACCCATCCAGCAGCGGGATCAGTCGAGAAAGATGAGAAACAGAGAGCGAGGAGAGATCAACTTTTCACAGCGAGCGGCATCTCTGCTTTGCAATTGGCGACTCGCCGCATCTGGTAGAGCGAACATTTGTAGTGTCGAGAGTGCACTCGTGGGGGGGGGGGGGGGGGGGGGGGGGGGGGGGGGGGGGGGGGGGGGGGGGGGGGGGGGGGGGGGGGGGGGGG